>BLBF01000060.1:3671286-3695385 GCA_015471245.1 Laticauda colubrina | reverse complement strand
AGAAAGAAAGAAAGAAAGAAAGAAAGAAAGAAAGAAAGAAAGAAAGAAAGAAAGAAAGAAAGAAAGAGGGGTGGGAGCCCTTTTCTACTCTTTTCCCTATTACAATGACCCCATGAGTTTGCCCAAAGCTGTCGAGCCCAAGCTGGCTTTCAGACCTAAGGGTAGACTGGAACCCAGAGCCTCCCAGTTCCTAGTTCAACATCTTTCCTATTGTCATCACCAAACTGTGTCTCATCAACCCGAATAAAGACATGTTAAAAAGACAGTAGACTCTGCGAGCAGGACTATTTTTTTTTCCAGGAGAGGGAATTCCCCCATGCAATTTCCCTGAGAAAGCCGCTCCGGTGACAGGGCCCGTTCTGCAAGGGAATTGGATAATTATAGAGAACCTTCAAGGGGTCAGTCTCTTGTTCCCAAAAACATGAACTTTCAATGTGGGTGGTGGCTGAGGCAAGTCATTCCCTTCCTGCAACGCGCAACTGTGGGCTGGAGAGCATGAACCTTCGGCAATCAGAAAAGGGAAGCAACAAGCATACACACACACACAAAAAAAAAAAAACCCAACCAACCCCACATGTCAAAATGAACCAGGATAGAACAGAGAAACTTTCAACCCAATACTACCCATGTTTGAATTAAATTTGCCAGGCTGCATCCAACCAGATTTCCTTTAGGCATGATATTAAGCCATAATTTATCCAAGCATGACATTAACTCACTGGATTGACAGGTAGTACAAAGCCGTCAGTCATCGTTTATTATGTGGCTGGCTGGAGGGGAAGGAGTGGCAGAATCTGGGGACAGAGTCAAGAGAGGGATTAGCCTAGAATCCCTATGTAGCCACAAGTGAACTAAATCCCACCTCCCCTGACCTCCGTGGACCCGTATCTAACTCCTAGCAGGTACTAACCATTTGTTCTGAAGATTCCTGCCCATAGGCAGCAGCAGCAATAAATCCATTTAAGTGGACCTTTATGGGTGGACATAAATGTTTGCTGACGTTGGCCAAGTTGACTCGTCAACACCAAGAAATGAAATGCTTCTTTACATGAAATATTTACGATTTTTTTTTTTAATGGAAAGGATGGAAGCATGGAAAGATAACAAGAACATCTTCCCTAAGCATTGAAAATCCCTGGATAGAAGCCTTGAACTAAGCAACAGAGCCAGGCAGAGGAAGGCAACTGGTAGGTAGAACATTTTTAATGGGTCTGCTCCAGAAAAGATGTTCAATGGACTTCCCAAAATGTAGGAACTGTGTTGTGGTTCGCCGGCAGCCTGTGCAGACGGCAGTGGAATTGGAGAGTGGGGAAGAACGGGGACCAGTCTGGGAGTCTGGAGAGGACTCGGGGCGAGGGTCCTGCGTCCGATGCAGATGGGGTCAGGGCCATCTGGGAGTGGGATGCTGCCTTTGGAGACTGGCAGCAGCGAAGCAGAGGACCTCAGGGAGCCTGTTTCAGTGCGCTTGTGCGCACAGCTGCCAGAAGGAGAGAGCAGCTGAAGCAGAAGGGGCGACTTGGGAGTAAAGCTGGGAGGTGATTGCCCCTCCCATCAGGGATAAAAGTCAGGCCTAAACAAGGAAACCTCTGCAGGAAGCAAAGTAGTTCGATCGGTTCCAAGTCCTCCTTGAAGCTCTGTGTATTTTAGTTGGCTTTTTCTTGTACTTCGGTTGGTTTCTTTTATAGTTAATTGGATACTTCTGTTTTTGGCAGCATTCTACAAAACTGAAAGGTGAGTGCTTATCTTGAGGGACAGTTTAAAATTATTTGTGGCTGGGAATGGAAACAATTCCCAGCGTTGCAATAAAATAGGTTCTGCTTTTAAAACAAGTTTGTGATTAATTACGTTTTATGAAGCCTGGGTCAGAACACTGACATAGGGAAGCCAACCAACCACAAACTCTTAGAATACATGGGTCCTAATGCAAGTAGACATAATTCCACCTTTCTACTTGTTCCAACTTAACCATGTTACAAAGGAGCCCCTGTGGCATAACTTTACCTAAACTGTGACATTTCCTTGATGATCTTAAGGTATGCACGATCTCACAAATGGTCTTCATGCAATAGTGTGGGAAGTGATGAGGCCACAAAAAATGCTCTTTCAAAAGCCAGTTTTGGGAAAGGTTGCACAGTTGAGCCAACGAAAGGTGGAGTCTGCCACCAAAACATTTGACCTTTATTCATCACCTGAATTCAGGCAATGTGTTGACCGTGGAAGAGCTACAATCCAGGCATGGCCGTCTCCAAATCAAACCAACCCAGGCTGCACTGTAGACCAGACTCTTTCCAAAATTCTCAGAAGAAGATGCTTCCAAACATTTGCGTGGGGGAGAAGAAATAAAACTCACTTTTTGAGGTTCTCCTACGGCTTTCTTGAAACTTCTGATCTCTCTCTCTTCTGATCTCCAGCCAACCAAAACTCCTTCATTGGACTAGAACTTGTCAATCTCTAAACTTGGCAACTTTTAAGACTTGTTGACTTCCAGTTACCCCCAATTTAAATCATGAATCTGGAGTCAAACTTCCAAAAACCTTTAAAAAGGATTTATTGGGAGTTAACATTGCTTGGGTGTAGCCGACTCTGAGACACATCATTCATTATCACCCTTGACCCTGGTTTCCCCCCAACCCTCTGGCTGTATCACAATTTATATTCTCCAATGGGACACCTCCATAGCCAAGAGTCATCAGTCCTGCTCTCCAGTTAGAATTTTGCATGGCAGAAACTTCGATCACCAAGTTACTATCTTTGAAAACATTTATGGAATGCCGTTTCGGTTTGCAAGCTGCTGCACTGCTCCCCTCTCCCTTTCTGTTGGCAACTCTAAAAAGACCATAGAAATATTTTATGAGTTGACACCAGACAGCATGTCAAGCTGAGGAATGCTGGAAGGTGAAGACCACAAGTCCTAAAGTTGCCAAGTTTGGAGACCCCTGGACTAGAAGACCTTCAAGGCTCCTTTCAACCCTGTCCTATTATTCTAAAACCCCTTTTTTAGAGGCTGCTCCTAAAGACCCAGCTTGGGATTCTGGGAGATGTGGCCCCCAACACGAAGCCTGGCCAGAGAATTCTGGGAGATGTCATCCCAACAATACACCTGTCTCACTGAGATGGCTGAGTTTTCTGCCGATTCCAATTTCGTGGATACTCATGAAACTGACCAAGCCTAGCCAATGTCACAAGGTTTGGTCTTCTTTTTTTTAAAAAAATTGAAGCACTGTCCTGTATTTATAGCAGTTCTCTGGAAAGGAGGAAGAAAACACAGATGGTCACATTCCATTTGATTTTTGTTGACCTCATCTGCTTCGCCAGAGAAAGGATGGGTGGGGACAGAGAAGCAGAGGAGGAAGGGAAGCGTCTTTACACTGGAGGAATGAGCCACACTTACTAACACTGTTTATAGATAATACTTTCATTAAGGAGAGAACCAGCCTAGAACGAGGGAGAAATTTCTGGCAATGCGAACAATTGACCAGTGGAAGAACTTGCCTTCAGAAGTTGTGGCTGCTCCATCACTGTTTTCCAGATTGGACAACTAGTTGATGGCTAACCTTTTTGGGCTCCTGTGCCAAAAATTGTGCACACATTCATGTTCACACATGCGCTCACATGCCAGCTCCAAGACAATGTGCGCACCCCCCATGTCCCCTGCACATGCGTGTGCAATCCCCTCCCCTTGTTGCCCTGTGACCTGCACTGCATCTCACAGCTCATTTCTGGCCCGTTTGAGGCCTTTTTTTGGCCTTGCAGAGGATCGAGGAAGGCCTCTGCAGGTTTTGCAGGCTAAAAAATGGGCCCGTTTTGTCACTTCTGGTATTTCCAGAAATACAAGAAGTGATGAAATGGGCCTATTTTTCAGCCTGCAAAAGGCTTTCCTCAAGCCTCTGGGAGGTCGAAAAAGGCCAAAAATCAGCTGTGAGGCGCGCGCATGCGCAAGTGAGGTAAGTTTTCCTGCAGTTCGTGTGATGGCACAAATGGCTCTGCGTGCCACCTGTGGCACGCATGCCATAAGTTCGCCATCACGGGTATAGGGTCTTCTGCTTGAGCTAGGGGTTGGACTAGATCTCCAAGGTCCCTTCTAACTCATTTTGTAGTCTGTAAATCCTTACAATAATATAAACAATCACCTGAGTTTCCCAATATCCAATCCAGTATTTGGGGGGCTGTCATAAAGAAGAGGGGGTAAACCTATTCTCGAAATCACCCAAAGGCAAGACAAGAAGCAATTGATGGAAACTAAATCAAGGAGAGAAGCAGCCTGGAATTAAGAAGAAATTTCCTGACAGGGACAACAATTCATCAGTGGAACTCCTTGCCTCCAGAATTTGTGGGTGCTCCATTATTGAAGGTGTCTTCGAAGAGACTGGACAGCCATTCATCCGAAATACTATAGCAGTGGTTGCCAACGGGTGGGCCATGGTCCACGAGGAAATTTTGGTGGTCCGCAGAGAAATGTCACCCCCAGAGCACCCCCCAAAAGCAATTAATCCAGGCTGCACAGGAACACCAGGTTGCGCTGCCCACATGGCCCGCTGCCACTCCCTGCCCACTCACTCCTTACCCAGAAAACTTGTCTGCTAAGTTGCTATTTTCCCCTTTTCTGACCATCATCTGTTCTGCTGTGCCGGGAAATGTAGATTAGCTAGCAAGCAGGAAATGGTTGGATTTCTTGCTTTCTAGCTAATCTTTAGATCTTCGGCTGGGAACCTTCCTTAGGACTGAAGCAGTGCAGACTCAGCTAGCCAATGGCAGAAACACAGATCTCTAAGTGAATCTGTTTATTCTGTGAGCAACTCAATCTGCCTGCCTGCTTTGTCTGATCTTGTGTAAAAGCTGCTCTTTTTTAAATAAAAAATTCAATTATTTATATAAATATTTATAATATTTACATAGAAGCCATGCCCAGCCAGTCACATGACCACCAAGCCACACCCACAATTTGGCTATGCCCACAGAACCGGTTATTAAAAAATCTGAATCCCACCCCTGAGTGTGTATGTGTGTGTGTGAGTGAGAGAGAGGGGGGAAGAGATAGGTTAGATCAGATCTCTCTCTCTCTCTTTCTCACCAATGTCAGACAAAAATCATATTAGTGGTCCCCGGGATTTAAAATTATGAGTTTGGTGGTCCCTGAGGTCCAAAGGGTTGGTGACTCCTTGTACTATAGGGTCTCCTGCCTTGAGCTGGGGAGTTGGATTAGAAGACCGCCAAGGTACCTTCCAACTTTCTTACTCTGTAAATCTCCACTGTAGCATAGTTAGTACCCATCCCACAATGACTGCTTCATAGATTCTTGGTCAATGAAGCCATGGCCTGAGGTCATGCGAACCCATCCTCCACAGAACTGTACTTCCTCAATAGACTGAACATTGCGTAGTTCTTTGCCTGGGGGACACACACCATTTCCCATCTAAGCAGAAAACGGCACAGCCCTTTTCTAGTTTCTGCTACTTTCCAAGAGTTGGTCAACAGAACAAGGTTTTCATCGCAATAGCCTGTAGGTGCGAGTGTGTGGAAAGGTGACCCTCCCACTGGCTGTAATCAAATATTACCGGTCTCTCGAGATTTTGTCCTTCAAGCCTTGGGGGCATCTTTGTTTTATTGGTTGGTGACACCAAGATGGTCATGAAAGTTGGCAGAAATAATCCAGCTTAGCTTCTGAAGACACACAACGGTCAACAGGTGGATGTTGCATAAACATGCAACATTCAAGCCCGTCACACACAGAGGCAAACCTTAATGGGAAGTAGAGAGCCATCCCAACCTTAATGAAGACCCAACATGAGGGCAAGACAAACAGCTTGAACCATCATCTGTGACTGTATGGAGGTTAGTCGAGTCGTAATTTTGCAATCCAAACAGGGAGTAATGGTTAGATCGTGGTTAAGCAACGGCATAAAGTGATTGGGTCACATTTTTGCAGGTAACTCTCAATAGTCCTGGTTCACATAGACTACTCAATGTCATGAGTAGACATGACCCCATGTTGTCTAGCCTTACTAGTGCGGGTGGTGTTGCCTAGTTTGGGTCATGAAATGTCTGCAAGAAAACCACCAAGCTCAGAGAGCATTAAGGACCCCACAATCCTTCTCTTTTTCCTCCTCTTCTTCCTCCCCCCCCAACTCTCTTCTACCACTGATGAAGTTGCCTCCTCTTCCTCCTTCGTTCCACACACCCCACTTCCTTCTAACACTGATGATGTTGCCTAGTTTGGGTCATGAAATATCGTCAAGAAAACAACCAAGCTCAGAGAACATCAAGGACCGCACATTATCCTCCTCCTCCCAAACTCCACTCCCTTCTAGCACTGATGAAGTTACATAGTTTGGGTCATGAAACATCTGCAAGAAAACCACCAAGCTCAGAGAACACCAAGGACCCCACAGTCCTCCTCCTCCTCTTCTTCCTCCTCCTGTTCCTCTCCCCCCCCGCAAAAAAAAAATCACTCTCTTCTAGCACTGATGATGTTGCCTAGTTGGGTAATGAAATGTCTGCAAGAAAACCACCGAGCTCAGAGACCAACCAAGGATCCTTCATGTTATCTATCCCTGTATGCTTTTCCTTCCAAGTCAGCTACTTTTCAGAAAGATGGAGCTGCTAAGGGGCAACTTACTGGAAACCCACCTATCTGGACAGACAGTTACGCTTATGGTTTACACCTTCTTCCATTTTCGAAAACCAAGGTTATCCCTCTAAAAAGAAATACAGGCAGCCCTCAGCTGAAGGCCACAATTAAGCCCTCAATGTCTACTGCTAAGAGAGTCAATTATTGCAACTACCATAAATAGGAGTTGGCAGTCAAGTGCCTGAATTTTGACCGTGCGAGGCTGCAACTGTCGTTAAGCGTGAAAAAAATGTTGCTTTTTTTCAGTGCTCTTGTAGCTTTGGTCCCTAAACGAACGGCTTATTAAGTTAAGGACAACCTGTTTGGAAAGAGGAAGATGTGCAAAGCTCAACGTCCAACAAGTAGACTGGAAAGCAAACACAGAGAAGGCAGGTAGGATCAGAGAAGAAGGAGGAACAAACTCATAGCTGGTACAGGAGCTGAGCAGAGAGGTAATGAAAGAGTAGGAGAATCTCTGACTCATGAGAACCGTACTTAAAACAGACGCCTAAAAGGGAACAGGTTGGATGAGGCAAGAGCCCAAAACCACAGGCTTCCCATGAGTTGACACTGAAAGGGAAACTCAGCCAACAAAGAGATTGCGCACTGCACCCCAAGGGAAGCTTCCTCACCCAAGGCCCTGCCCCCCGTTTGAAGGAACTAAGCTGGGCGTCAGCAGCCCGTGGCTCTGGAGCCACATGCGGCTCTTTGGGCCCTCTGCTGTGGCTCCCTGTTGGGTGATCCTACCTGTTGGGGTTCGCCAGGAGCGGAATCAGACAGTGGGGAAGAATGGGGACCAGTCCGGGAGGACTCAGATGGGAGTCCTGCGTCCGATACAGAGATGGGGCCAGGACCATCTGGGAGTGGGGTGCTGACTCCAGAGCCTCCAGACTCTGGCAGCAGTAAGGCAGAGGAGCAAGGGGAGCCTGTTCCCAGTGTGTGTGTGCACATAGCTGCCAGAAAGCAAGAGCAGCTAAGACAAAAGGGGCAACTCTGTAGTAAGGCTTGGAGGTAATTGCCCCTTCCATAAGATATAAAGGAAGTGCAAAGGTGAAGAAAACTTTGCAGGAAGCAAAGTCATTCGCTCTGTTCGGATTCAACCTTGAAGCCATGTGTGGACTTTGTACTCTGACTTTTTACAGTTCAATTGGCACATTAGTTGTTGGCAGAAATTCAAAGGAGAAAAAGGGGGTGCTTATCTCAAGGATAAGATTCACTGTTTGGAAGTCATTACGGGCTGGGAATGAACATAATTCCCAGTGTTGAAATAAAATGAGAGTTGTTTGGACTAAGCGTGTGCTTAATTATGGTCTTAAGAAACCTGGGTCAGAACACTACCACTGGCTGGCCCTGCCCCTCGCCCTCCCCTCCCAGTTACTCCTCCCCTGGCCTGAGAAGGTAAAACACAAAAAACTGAAATGAGAGGGAGGGAAGGAGACCCATTTCCCACAGAAAATGGGTGTTGTCTTACCTGAACGCCATTTCTCCTTGTTAGGCAAGACAGGTCAGGAGTAACACCCTCTCCTGACCTGTCGCAGCCTTGCAAGGGAGAACACCGGGAGCCACAAAACCTGGGTAGACGTGGCCATGGTGGTGGTGTCATGTTACCTGGTGGGAGTGGTGTTGAGTTGGCCATGCCCACCCAGGTTTTGTGGCTCCCGGTGTTTTCTGTGGGAAATGGGTCGAAATGGCTTTTTAGAGTGTTTAAGGTTGCCGACCTGAGTTACTACGCCAGCAAAGCAGATTAGGAAAGGGTTTCTCTGCCAAAGAAACATTAATGACAAGGAATGGTGGACATGGAGGTCTTGGCCAAGTGCAAACATTTTGCAAGAGACAGTTTCTCCAAAGGAACATTTCCTGCAAGTGGGTTTGCAGTAGACACACAGTAATACTCCCAGCTTAAGTCTAACACAAGTCCTGTTACAGTTCCTCGGACATTATTGCTTGGAACAGTTTGCAAGACAGCAGTATTTCCGCTTCACGTTTGCTTGGGAAGGAGGAAGACTAGATTCGGTTTTAGATGGGTGCATTGGGCAAGACTGGGGAGGGTTAAGATTGCACCACCTAGCCGCCCCGAGGTGTGAAAACATCTATGGAGATTCTCAGTCATCCACTTATCCCAAAGATGCTATTTTCAAGAGGCAACTGGACTTCCTTGTTATTCCTTGAAGACGTTTTGCTTCTCGTCCAAGGAGCTTCTTCAGTTCTGACTGAATGCAACAGGATGATGACAGCAAGAAATATAAACCCTTCCATCCCCCACCTTCCAATCAGAACTGAAGAAGCTTCTTGGATGAGAAGCGAAATGTCTTCTAAAGAAAAAAACCAGAAAGTCCAGTTGCCTCCTGAAAAAAGTGGGAATAGGAATGGATTTCCAGAGGAAAAAAAAAATTGCAAACTGCAGGAACCAGAAGCACTACTCAGGTGATCCTGAGGACACAGATAAATCTCCAAGTGGCCTCAAAAACCCTCTAAAAGGATGTAAATGACCAGCTGTCTGCAAAGAATATAAATCCTTCCTGGATGACTAAGAATCTCCATGGACATTTTCACACCTAGCTTTCTGTATGACCATGATTCTCGAAGGCCATCAGAAGACTATGCAGCTGTACAAAGGATGAGTAAGACATCAGAAAACTCCACCACAATTAGTGTTTAAGTTCTCAGAAGGAATGAGGAACCTGAAAGTATTGGATTCCAATACCTATCATTCTTGACCACAGACCATGTTAGTTATAAAGATGGCCTTTGGAGCCCAGCATGTCTCATTCTCATGATCTGTACACGACGAAAACTCTATC
Organism: Laticauda colubrina; assembly: GCA_015471245.1. NCBI lineage: Eukaryota > Metazoa > Chordata > Lepidosauria > Squamata > Elapidae > Laticauda > Laticauda colubrina. The sequence continues at coordinate 3,685,977 of BLBF01000060.1, read as the reverse complement.
TGCTTATCACCTTCAATTAAACCAAAAGGTACATCACAATACTGTAAAAACATTTTTGAAAGTGCCTCAAATCTGCTAGCTTAAAAATGTGTGTCTGGGACTCATTTGTGTAACTGAAATTTCAATGATCTTCATACCAGTTGTATTTGCAAAATTCTGGCCACAACAGCAAAGCAATGGTGGAGCTGGCAAGAAGTTGGAAGTCCTTCTCATTCTCACTGCAAAAAAAGTTCTCTCTTGTGTCTGCCCGTGGTCATTGTTTCTCTCTTTAGGCAAGAAAATATTTCTGAAAGGATGACCTAACGGCCCATGGGTTGTCTATTACTTCCTACTTCCAGGGATAGGATATATTTTGACCAAAAAAGACACTTCTCTCTTATTTTATTTATTTGCTAAGTTTAGTTCTGCCTACCTCATGTGGGACCGCCTACAAAACTAAAAAGGAAGAAATGAAAAGACTGTAAACAGAACTAAAATAATAGAATAAAAGTAAATAATGAAAAAGATAATGCATCAATAAAGGAGGAAATATTTGCAGCTCAGGGTTGAAATGAGATGTTCTCTGAGCTCGGTGGTTTTCTTATAGATGTTTCATGACCTAACTAGGTAACATCATCAATGCTAGAAGGTAGGGGAGTTTGTAAAGAAGGGGAGGGCTCTGGGTCCTCAGTCAATCAATCAATATTTATTATGGTCACAGACCAGCATTAGATATCCTAGATGTTCTCTGAATTTGGCTGCTTTCTTGCAGACGTTTCATTACCCAATCTAGGTAACTTCATCAGTGCTAGCAGGTGGGGGGGGGGGGTTGTGGAAAGGAGATGGAAGAGGACTCTGGGGTCAACAATCGATCAATCAATCAATTTTTATTACAGTCACAGACCAGCATTGGGGTCCTTGGTGCTCTCTAAGCTTGATTGCTTTCTTGCAGACATTTCATTATCCAAACTAGACAACATCATCAGTGCTAATGAGAATCCATCAATATGACGACAAAAGATCTTCCTTGCATTCCGGAAAAAAATAAATACATTTAAGTTTGCTCCAAACCATGGCCAAATCAAACCATTATCAGCTCTCGGATAACCCAGAAGCTGGGTTAATCAATCATGTAACACCCTCCACCGGAAGCTCCTGCCTCAAGAACAGCTGACTCCCAAGTGCTCGGCTGGACATTGCTTATTAGCAAAATGAGAAACCTGATCTACAGAAAGAAAACACTATGCAGAGATGAGATCTGGACTGCTGTTGGCAGACAACAAGCCTTCCTCCTTTCCTTCCTTCCTTCCTTCTTTCCATGCAGATTTAAAAAATAAAAATCACCCCCAATTCTTCTCCTCTGCCTCGTCAGAGCCAAAACAAACTTCTGCTCTCCGAGATCCTTTCTGGTAGCGCAGTTTTTAAAAACCTGCCTTTTCATTGCCATCTACTGATAGGATTTCTCATTTTACGATCCAACAGGGCGCGTTGCATGTTCCTTTTACAAAACGATCCCACTTCATCGAAGCATGGCACTTTCTCTGGAGGAATTGCACGAGGCAGAGCTAATCCTTGCATGCTTGGGATGTTTAAAAAGATGTCTGGAGGTCTCTTTGTGAACAAAACATCTAGTCGTTTGCAAGGTGTGGGGGTTAGCAAAATGCTGGGGGAAAGGAAACTGCTTAAAATCCAAAAACCAGAAGCAACCCAGTAAAAAAACAATATTATTTATGTTATGAGTATCCCCCTTACCATAGTAACTCGAGTACGATAGCACGGGAAGATCTCTGTATTCAAAGAAAAGCCCCCTTTAAAAAACAAATTGCACAAGTTGGCTTCAAAGGTTCGTTGGTCTTCGCTCCTGCCACATGGTTAACCCAATCATGGTTTATTCCATGAACCCTGTTCCAGGTTTATGCGGCTCTATCCGGGACAGTGAGCTAAGAGCTGAGCTCATATCACAGTCAGACTAAAAATGCCGCATATTTATAAACTTTATACCCGGTGTTGCTTAATTGTTAAGCAGATTGTGAGTATCACGATTGTGAGTATCTGACAGCTGGTCCAGCTCCTATGACATCAAGTACTGCTAGATAAAAGGAGAAAAAAAAATGGGCCTAGTATCCAACATCACTCTGTAGGCCAGAGTTTGATGATTAAGGCACCAGGCTAAAAAATAGGAGACTGTGAGTTCAAGTCCCAACTCAGCTATGAAACTCAGCTAGGTGGCCTTGGATCTGGGAGTTCTAGTGCCAGCTTAAGGATGAAAGCCAGCTGGGTGACTTTAGGCCAATCACTAGGAAACTGGGAGTTTTAGTCCCACCTTAGGCATGAGAGCTGTCTGAGTGACTTTGGGCCAACCACCAGGAGTCTGGGAGTTCTAGTCCCACCTTGGGCATGAAAGCCAGCTTGGGAGGCTTTGGCTCAGTCTCAGCCCAACCCACCTCATAGGATTGTTGTTGCGGGGAAATTTAGGAGCAGGAAGCCATGCTGGATGTGTTTACCAGCTCAAGTTATTTGCAAAAATTAAATAAAGGCAGGATACAAATCAATTTTAAAAAAAAGCCTCATGGTACAGATCATTGTGGATTTTATGGGACCCCGTGCAATATTTAATGGAACCTAAGCGTTGCCCCATACTTTTTAAAAACAAGTTCAACGTGGTTTGAATCCAGTCATTCTCTCTTTTCTGCCCCCAAAATTCTAATTTTGTCACCTCTCCAAGGTCCAACTTTCAACCTCTTTACAGAACAACCATCCAGACATCGCGCCCCCCCCCCTTACCCCCCAGTTTTCTACTCCACTTCCAGCATTTTTTCAGAGTGTTGTTTGGAAACATTTCGGTTATTATAGCCAACCTTGGTTATCAACCCCACCGGCTTAAACCCAGTTATTATTTTTTACCAAGTGCAACCAGGCAGACGCGGTTCTGGTGATAGTGGAATTAAAAGCCATTCCTCGCTGCCCAGCCCTTCCCCCCACACTCCTCCAGACCCCACTGAGCCGAGGCTGTCACAGACCACATAATGGCTGAATGGCAAATGTGATTCACTTTGGCCTCTCTGGGCGCTGCTTGCCCGCCCCAAACCCTTCGCAAGGCGACATCTGCTGCGGGAGTGGTGGAAACTAAGCCTTCTTGTAGGGGGAACAAGGATTTTCCACTTGGGGCAAAGACCCCAAAGGGATGTTTAGGAGGAAGAGGAGGAGGAGAAGGGAGGGGAGGAAGGAAGGACGACACAATAGTAGCAGTGAGTGTTGTGCAGGAGAAGGAAAAGGGGGAAGAGGAAGAGAATGAAGAAGAAGTAGTAGTAGGAGAGAAGGAAAAGGAAAAAAAAGGAAAAAAGTCATCACAGAGGGAGTGGAAAAATAGAATGAGGAAAAGGAGAAATAGTGCTGGGAAGGAGGAGAGAAAGGAGAAAGGAAAAGGAAAAAGGATGATAGTGGAAGAGGGGGTGAGTCAGAAGGAGAAAGAGAAGTAGTAGTGATGGAGGAAAAGGAATAAGGAAGAGAAAACCCTCAAAGGGCTGTTTGGAAGGAGGAAGAAGAAAGAAATAGTAGCAGTGGTGGTTATGGAGAAACAGGAGGAGGAGAAAAATTAGCAAAGAGTGTAAGGAGGAGAAGAAAAAAGGGGAAGAGAAGTGGTAGTGATAGAAGAGAAGGAAAACAAGGAGAAGGAAGAGGAGAAATGATGGTGGTAGAAGAGAGAAAAGAAGAAAAGTCAGTGGTAATAGTGGAAGAAAATAATGAAAAAAGGAAGGACTAGTGGTGAAGGAGGGAGAGGAGGAGAGTTAGGAGAAGGAGAAAAGGGAAAGGTATGACAGTGGAAGAGAAGGAGAATGGGGAGGAAGAGGAAGAGAAGTAATAGTGGTAAAAGGGAAGGAAAAGAAAAAAGTTGTAGCAGTAACAGTGGGAGAAAAGAATGAGGAAAAAGAGAAATACTGGTGGCAGAAAGAGAAGGAGGGAGAAGTAGTAATGGAGGAGGAGGAGGAATAAGGAAGAGAAACCTTTCAGTGAGTAGGGTGAGATGTTTTTCAAATTCTCCAAAATCACAAGCTACTTTTCTGGAAGAGGAGGAGAAGGAAATGAAAATGGAAGAAGTGGTGGGAAAAAAAAGGAAGAGGAGAGGTTAGTCATGTTGGTGATAGAAGAGAAGAATGAAAAAGGGAGAAGAAGTAGTGGAAGAGAAGAGTACGGAGAAAGAAATGGTACAAAAGAGGAGATAAAAGCAGTGGCGATGGCAGAGGAGGAGGAAGAAGTGGTGATAAGCAGACCACCAAGAAAGTACGTAGGGATGGGGCGTTTTCAAAACTCCAGATTCACAAGCTACTTTTTTTGATGTTCAAAAGATACCCCACCACCAAGAAGGGGAAGAAATGTAGACTTCCTACTGCTCACCTCACTGCCGAGAGGTTCTCCACGCCATTTTCTCATCCACTTTTGAAAGAGAATCCAAAAAAAAAAAAAAGTCAACTCCAGAGGGTGGAAGTCAACAACCCAACGGTAACCTCCAGAAATCAAGACCGCCTCAACACGACTCTTCTTCTTCCCGCTGACCTATTGAGGCCCGTGGGACAACTCACAACCCCACCAGGTCCACATGCCCAACATCGTCCCAGTGTGGGCTTCAGGAATGAAGGCCAAGCTGCTGCTGCTTCTTCTCCCCTTCTCCTCCTTGGGAAGACACACCCACCCCAACCTAGTTAAACACTGTTTACACACGCAGGTCTTCCAACGAGCCCTTTTAAAGATATTAAAATCTTTCAGGCAGTCCACACACTTACCAAGCAAAAAAAGAAAAAAAAAGTAGTTTAATTTAAAAAGAAAAAAATCCAGGGTATTAAGCAAGACAAATTCCATGTTCCCAGTTCTTTAAAGGAAGCAAGCAAACAAACAAGAAAAACAAGGTTGCCAATTTTTCGGACACATTTTGGAAAAAGCTGGAGAAATTTATTCCACAGGATGTTCAAAGACAACCTTTTCTGAACACCTGGTTGACACAGGAATGTCAGTGTGCAGAAAGTGTCTTTATTATTTTTAATAAAAAAAAAACCAGGTCCATAATTTAAGAAGTCATCCATGCAAATCAACTTGGAAGGTCCTCTCCCTTTAAACAAGCCAGAAGCACTGTAGAGCCCATATCAACCAGCTAAAACATGAAGTTTTAGTTGCAAAATGTATTCTTTATTTATTCTTTATAAAGCTTCAGCTGCAACATTTATTCTCAATTAACAGTGTTATTTTCCCAAAGAAACAGAGAAAGGAAAGAAAATCTGGAATGTTTTAAGCTCAGACCCACCTTAAAGATGACAATATTTGCTTTATTTTTCATCTGCTTTTGATTATCCTGGCTTATAGAAGCCCCAATGCGGGATTGTACTCCTCGATCATAAGCCAACATGGTTTGAAATTGTCTAACCCCTTTGGGGTGTCTGTGTGTGTTAGGCAGCACAGCAATTGATTACTTCCAGCAGGATTGGCAATACAAGTAATTGACAACTGTTGAAGTTTTTTTCCTTTATGGGCAACTGATACATCAACACAGAAATAACACATAAACACTTCCAGACGCCACATATATCTCCTTATAAAACTGCAGATTCTTTCGACTGTCAAAACACCTCTCCTTAATATAGTATCAGCCATGCCGAATAAATAGCCAAACTTTGTAATAAATTAGCATTTAACAATCAGAAAAATGCAATTCTATGCAGTTTTGAAAGAGCCCTTTCTTCGCTTTCTATCTTCCTTCTTTTTTCTTCCCCTTCCCTGGGAAAACGAGAAGCATCTATACAAGCAGATTTTTAACCAGCTTTTATGAGACAGAAAAATATATCCGCCTTTCAAACAACAAGCTGACAAAACTGGAGGCTTTTTTGGGGGTTAACTTTAGGATAGTCCACTTCTCTTTACCAAGTTATTTTTTTTGGGGGGGGGGGGGAACTGAAAGCAAATAGTAGAGAATGAATTTTTGTTTTAAATGGAAAGTTACAAACTCAAACTCTTCTTCTTCGGGAGGCGCTTGGTAAAATTAACAAAACCAGAAAGTGCCAGCTGGTAAAACAGATAAAAAAAAGAAGGGTGGAAACTTGCTAAATGGTAAGCTGCCATTTCTGGTATCCTCAAGTTTGAAAGTAGTTTGAAAAGTTAAGTCTACTAACTTTTCCCCATTTTTTTTTAAACGAAATCAAAGCCTCTCCCAAACTGAATTCTAACACCTCCAAACTTTTCAGTTTTCTCTTGCAAATATTCTCCGATTAGCTAGAGACCCCACCTGCATTGTTTTTTTTTCCTCATTTAAAAAAAAGTAACTTCTTTTCTTGGTGCAGTTTTTTTTAAAAAAATGGCCCTTCCTCAAAGGTGACATGGGAGGGGGGAAGAAAAACCTCCACACACATATACAAACTCAACTATCCAAGAACCAATACGGGTCTGTCTTGTTTTCCAATGCAAACCTTGAATTAAAAAGATATATATTTATTACAAAACAAACCTCCCTGACATGGAGCAAGATTTCCTGTTTGGAAAAAAAGTAAAAAGCTAAAAGAGAAATAATGCATCCAAGGGAGAGGGACGGTTAAGAAATATGAAAATACTGATATAAATAACTGGTCTATTTCAAAGACCCTCTCTGCAGTCTCTCACCATGGGTTTTCCTCACCCATTTTGGGAGAAGGGGCTGGCAAAGGGGGGGGGGGTCAAGGCAAAACAGCTGCAGGCTTACACACACACATACACACACACCATTCCTAGGTTTCTAGTCCCTTTGAATCTAGGAGAAATAAGCTTCCCAGATCTTAAAAAGAAGAGAGAAGGAAGAAGCTATGTGGCAAAGGTCAAACTCAGGGAGGGAATGCAGGGGGTCCCCCATCAAGAAGGGAGGGGGGGGGAAGGTCACCTTTCAAGCCCACCAGGGACGAAACGCCCCACCCCAAAGCACAAGGGAAGGAAAGCAACCAACCTTCTTCCCCCCGATTTTTTTTTCCTATCTAAAGGGGGTACTTCTTTTATTTCGTTCCTTCCACCCACTAAACCCCAACAGCTGTTTTACTGCACAGGCCCCCTTCCCAAATGTGCAAATACACGCGTGCCTTGCACCCCACCCCCGACACACACACACACACTCCAAATCCACACACACCCCTTTGCAAAAAGACCCGACCCATCTCGCAACTACCTGCGGGGGTGGGGTGGGGTTGTGGGGGTGGGTGGGTGGCAGGGTCGTTCCTTCCCAAGGGAGGAGGGAGGTTGCTCCTCTCCCTTCCCCTCCCTCCCCACTCTCGGCCGAGGCAAACCCCCAACCCGCACAGCTGCGCTTGGCTTTAACTCATGGGTCGCACGCCCCCTCCTCACTCCTCCTCTTGCTCCCGGGAGACCCGGCGGAGCCAACAAGGCAGCGCATGGCGGCGGGGGGGGGGGGGGGGAACACGCGCAGGCACGCGCAGCACACACACCCCCCCGCACCCCCGTACACACACACACACACACACACCCCTACACAAAAGAGTGGAAAGCAGCCTGTCGCCAGCCAGGCAGGCAAAAGCACTCGCGCCGCCGCCGCCGCCGCCAAAGTTTTTTGCAAGTCCGTCCGGGGAAGCGCGGGACCGGACACTACCCACCCCCCCCCCCTCAAATTGTTGCATTGCACAGACCACCCCCACCCCACCCCCCTGGAAACCCTCCCAGCTCTGGGGGTTCGGGCGAAGATGCCCCCAGGGGAGGGGGTCAAGGTTTTGCAAAGCAAGCAGCAGCAGCAGCAGCAGGAGCGAAAGAAGCGCAAAACTGGCATCGCTTCCTTTCCTTCCTTCCGCCCGCCCGGGATTTGGGGCAAGCTGCGCGAGTCCTTTTGTGTGTGTGTTTGCGCTCCAGCGGGGGCAGGACTCGCACCCAGCGCCCTTGCCCGGTATATATATATATATATATACTTATATATATATATGTGTGTGTGTGTGTGTGTGTGTGTGTGTGTGTGTGCCACGCAGCCCGTCTCTCTGCCTCTTTTTTTTTTCCCCGGCTTGCTTGCTTGCAGCGCCGCGCCGCGTGCGCGCATATCCCTATCCATGCCCACGTCCGCATCCCCACGCGCGCGCATGCATACACACCCACACCCACCCCTCCCCTTTCCTTCCTTAGTCAGGGAAGCTGGCGGGAGACCCCCGCCCTCCCCCCACCCCCCGTCTCCCTTACCTTTGCAAAGGCATGCTTCGTCCAGACTGCCTTCCTCCTCCTCCTCCTCCTCCTCCTCCGGCTCGCGCGCCCCCCCCCCGCCCGCCCCCCCCCCCCCCCAAAAAAAAGCCGGGTTCACCGCCGCGCGTCTCCCATCTCACCACCTTCCTCCCAGCGCCATCTTGCAAGCTTGTGACGTCGGGAGCCGCGCTCACCCCTGACCCATATTTGAATAGAAGCCAGCAGGGGAAAAAGGGGAGGGGGAGAAGGAAGGAAGGAAGCCAGGGGAGGGGAGGGGAGGGGGGGGTGGAGGCCGCAGAGGGGAGGAGGGAGGGGGACCCTGATCGTCAGCCAGCAGCCGAAGGGATCGGGTCCTTTGCAATTGGGAGGGATTTGGGTCTGGGGGCTTCGGCTTGGCTTGCAACGCGGGCGGGCGGGCCCGAAAGCGGCAGCCTTTCGGCTTTCGGCCAAAAAACAAACAAGCAAACAAATAAATAAAAAAGCGGGGTGGGGTGGGGTGGGTTTGCACGCGCACGAGGGCACCCGAATGGCATGCTCGCGCGCGCCCGCGTGCGTGCAACACCCGCCCACCCCTCACTCACTCGTTCATTCATTCACTCTCTCTCTCCCGCCTTTGCACGCGCGCAGGGACACGCGGGCTGTCTGGGGCTCCCACACACACACACACACACCCCTCCCGCAGATCTGCTCGCCGGGCGTGCAAAAGAAGACAGAAAAAGAAAAAGGGTGGGGGGGGGGGGCCGAAGGGGGGGGGGGGGGGAAAGGGGAAGGGGGGGGGGGGGGGGGGCGGGGGACCGGCATGGTGGGGGGGGGGGAGGTCTCTTTTTCTCCCTTTCGCTCTTTCTTTCGCTCGCGCTTTCTTTTTTTCTCTCGCTCCCTTTCTTTTTCTCTTTCTCTTTTTTCACTTTCTTTTCTCCCGCGCTCTCTTTCGCCCGCTCGCTCTCTTTCTCTCTCTCTCTCGCTCTTTTTCTCGCTCGCTCTCTCTTCTTTTTTCACTTTTCCTCTCGCTTTCTCTTTCGCTCGCTCGCTCTTTCTTTTCCTCTTTCGCTCTCGCTCTTTTCCTCACTCGCTCTCTCGCTCTTTCTCTTTTTCACTCTCTTTTCTCTCGCTTTCTCTTTTTTTCTTTCCTTCGCTCTCTTTCCCTCCTTTCTTTTTCTCCCTCGCTCGCTTTCTCTCTGTCGCTCTTTCGCCCGCTCTCTTTCCTTGTCTCTCTTTCGCTCTCTTTCTCTTTTTTTCACTCTCTCTTTTCTCTCGCTCTCTCTTTCGCTCTCTTTCTCTCTCACTCTCCTATATGGATGCGCCCCTTCTCCGGGGTGGGGGCATTGTTGAAAGTGGGACGCAAGCGCTTGGTCAGCCGCGCCAGAATTGCGCCGGCTGGCGGAACGGTGCGCGGTTTTTTTGGGCTCGCTGGCGGAACCAGACGGGCTTCTTGTGCTCGGTGTCGGTGGGTGGGTGGGTTCGTAAGGAGCTGTTTACTGGAGAAAGGTGGGGTCGGTGGGGAAACGAGACAGATTAGGATGCCGCGCAGAGAATAGCATTCGCGTCGCCTAGCTCCTCTCGCGCTGCGATCCAGAACTCCTCGGGAGTAAGAGGTGCGGAGGGCAACGAAAGGGTTACTCTCGGCTTGCAGCCTTTCAAAGAAGCGATACTTTTAAACCTAACCTTTCAAAAAAGAAAAAAAAAAGGGGGGGGGGGAAGCAGAAGTTGATGTCCCACAAAGGCACAGATGACTCCAGCTCCCATCACACCCGGCCAGGCCATCAGGACTCCAGCTCCCATTACATTCTCCCCGTCTGGGGACTCTGTAGCTTGTCTCCCAAACCTTTCGGCAACCTCCCCCCCCCCCCCCCCAAATAAATAAATAAATAAATATGCACCTAAAGATACTGGAAGACCACCTGGGTCTATCTTGAACTTTCAACATGGTTCTAGTTCAGGAGTCCCCAAACTTGGCAACTTTTAAAACTTGGGGACTTCAACTCCCAGAATTCTCCAGCCAGCACAGTTGGGTGGAGAATTCTGGGAGTTGAAGTCCACCAGTCTTAAAAGTTGCCAAGTTTGAAGACCCCTGTCTTAAATTCTACAGACAGGAGATGTCTGAGCCAAGCAGGGATGCATCTGGTGATCTTCTCGTCTCCTAACTTTGGCCCAGTGAGTGGTTAGGAGAAACATCTCAGCCTTTTAGCATCTGCTTTGTTTTGGAAGGATTTAGGTTGTTAAGCAATCCTAAGAATGGAGTACAGCCTTGGAAAGGAAACTTGGAAATGAGGTCAGTTCTGCCTTCACACACCCCCCCCTTCCTCCCCAATTCCTGCCAAATGGATTGGAGAGGGAAAAGATGGGGGCTGCCAAAATTCCAGAGGATACTTTTTGTGGGTCCAACTTTCCTTAACTTGATGCCCTCCAGATGTGATGGCTGGCTCTGCCAGGGCTGGCTGGGGAATTCTGGGGTTGAGGCTGGTTGGGACACATCTGGAGAAGGAAAAGTCAGCATGTGTGTGAATCTTTATTCACAGCAACAAACAAACAAACAAAAAAAAAAGCAAGCAGGATCCACTTCTAAGGTAGGACAGGATGCAGTTCAAATATCTTGAAAGGGAGCATGACTGGCTAGTGAACTAATCAGGATGATTAGCCAGGAACGTGTTATTTTAAGGTACAAGTGTTTATTTTTGGTGGCTTACTTGTCCAAAGCTTTTCGAGGTCTGGTGTTCTTTAATAAAAAGTGCCCAAAATTATTGACATTAGAAAAACAGATCATCATTACCGGTATTTAGAATTGTGGTGTCCCTGCTGCTCTCAGAACTTGGTTGTATTTCTTGCAGACATTTCATTACCAAATTAAGTTACATCATCGGTGTAGTAGAGAGTGGGGTTTGCTCTCATTTTATACTCTATTCGCTTCCTGTGTTGGTGGGAGTTTGATTAATTAGAAAGATATTTTTTTTTCTTAAAATCATTCTTTCATTTCCTTCCTACCTTCCTTCCGTCCATCTCTTAACAAACCCTTTCAAGCCAGCCCTATTTCAAGCCCTATTTATTTATTAAATTTGTACAGCCTCTCAGCCAAGTGACTGCATCTTGCAACAATTAAAATAGACTCAGAAACAAAACAAAAAATCCAGAAAAACAAACATACCCACCACCAGTAAACAGAAAGACAGACAGAGAGAGAGAGAGAGAGAAAAGAACGAAAAAAGAATGAAAAAAGAAAGGCCAAATAAATAAAGTTTGGGGTGTGTTTTTTTTAAAGAAAAATATTTTGTATTTATTGTTTGTTATGCTTCCTTAAGACAAAAGTTGGAAGGTAATAAAACTAGGAAAGTTTCTAAGAGCCAAGGATTCATCCAGGACTTATCTGCTGAGAACATTACTTTGATTGTTCACTTGTTGTGGCCCCCAATATTTTTTGACCCAGATGTCTTTTATTCCAAGCCCTTCTGTCCCCCCTTCAAAAAAAGGATTGCCCAGGCAAATAAAGATAAGAGATGGACCAATAATCTGTTGTAAGATATTTGACCTTTAGCTTTTTTTTTTTTTTTTTTGCAACCTATATAAACAGAAGAACCAGGAGCCAGAATGCAAAATCCTACAGGAAGTCTGCAAAAATTCCTAGGAATGGCATCTCTGGAGCTCTCTGCCAATCTTCTGGAAAACATGGAATTAAAAATTTGTTTCCTTCTTTTTTAAATTAAATTTATATGATCCCCATCTCACTAACCAATAACTCTGGGCAGTTTACAAAATTATAAATAATCAAACAAAACAATTCAAAAATTAAGAACATTAAAACCAGGCTGTCCAATCTTGGCAGCTGTAAGATTTGGGGACTTCAATTCCCAGAATTCCGCTGTCACAGTTGAGGAATTCTGGGAGTTGAAGTCCACATGCCTCACAGTTGCCAATTTTGAGAAATGCTGCTGTTTAATTCATTGACTTCTTCCAAATCTGCAAATTTTACAAAGTTGGGAAGGCTCATTATCTCAACTGCTTGCCACAGCTGATGCTGGCTGGTAATTTGGGCTGGGTTCTCCCTGAAGCACGTGAAGAGGATGCAAAATAATTCTGACCACCAAGGACGGAGCTTCATGAAAACTAAATTAGCTGGATTAATAAGTGTTTAGCATGTTGTTTTAAACAGTTGGTGATCACAAGAACTCCGCCCTCCGTTGGGGGACTCCAGCTATCAAAGTACCTGATATGACTTCTGGACTAATGCATCACTTCCTACTTCCTTCAGAAAAGATGTTGAGACTCTAGAACAGGGATTCCCAACCGGGGGGGGGGGGGGTACGAGATGATAGTCCAGGGATACAAAAACTTCAGTTTAGAAATTTCAAACTTATAGTGTATATGTATAACTAGCTGGATAACCGAGCTTCGCTACGAAACTATGTGATCGTGCTTAGTTTTTGGGGAGGAAAATAAGGGGGAAAATTGTGCGTCTGCCTACCAGTATCCATCGGTATTCATCTGGCGAGCATCCTGTCTGTGAGAGAGTTGAGGGCTGTTTGGAAATTGAAAGTATTTGCTGTGTGAGCAAGGAGACAACAAGGAGCCTGGATGTTCAACTGTTCTGTACCAAAGCTGCTGAGTGCTGTGCAAGTTAAACTGAAACTGAAACTCCTCTCTTCTAGTTGTGTTTTGCCTTTGGAAGATATTTCTTTTCAGGTGGGGAGGGGGAGTAGAACTCCTTAGCATCAGAGAGCGTGTTAATAATAATAATATAGGAAATGTTAATGCTCCAATGGTCATTTCGAAAAATCCTTCCTTAGTGAGCGCTTAGAAGTCAAGATAATACATGCCAAATTTCAAGTTTGTAGGCTTTACGGTTCTGGAGATTTTGTGATGATGTATGAGTGGTATTTCACTTTTATACATATAGATTTACTGATTAAACGTGTTTTCTCTTGGGTCAAATTTTTGATGATAACTTGCCATCTTTTGCACAAATAATAGTAAAAATATGTTGGCCCAAGTTTTACGGTCCTTTTCTTCCTTTTAAGAAGCTTAGAAGGTCACAAAAGGGATAACATACAACCTTGGGACACTGCAACCGTCATAAATATTAATCCAAATTTTTATGAGGGGGAGGCTGTGGCAATAGCCCTAAGTGTGAAAATCTTTTTTGAACCCTGCTGTAACTTTCCATGGTCACTAAATTAAATTGAGGACTACCTGTAACGGAGGTAAAGCCAAAAAAAAAAAAAAAAAAAGGACCCTGCGCAGCAAACATTCAAGACAAAAAAAGTCAGACTTCATCCATGTTTACATCTCCGTGGTGAGAAAGAACTTTGCAGAAAACTGATGATTAAAACATGAAACCTTAGCTTTTCCGATAATGCTGAAAAGATTAATATGGAATATGACATTCCTTGAGCTGCTGCAGGATTGAAATTTAACGGGAATGTTACCAGTTGTTTTTTTTTAACATCAAGCAAATATTGCCATTCAAGAATGAACAGAAGTGGAAATGAGCTGATGCATTTTGCGAGCCAATGGCCCAGAAGCCATCAGAGTTGATAGTCCAAATTTGGAAAGAAAGAAAAGAAGAAGAAAAAAGTTCTCTGTGGAATATAAACTTTCTCACATGAACTCTGTGAACTTCAAAACTGAATAAAATCTCATTCATCATTTCCTAATCTTGCAACCCACATTAGGAACCAGATCCAAGATTTAAGAGGAATCAAAAAGGACACACTTCCTTTTTTCAGGGGAGGAAGGAAACAAATAATTTTGGAAGGACATTCCTGTGACCTACAGCTGCTGGGTTGAGTCATCATGATTTCAGAGAATTTGCTTCCTCACATGATGGGATAAAAAGCAATAGAGTCAAAAATCTGAAATTTAGTTTTCTTTCACCCGTGTTTTCACCGATTTTGTTCTCATTTTCCGGTCCATGCACTAGTATATATGGCAAATATTCATAAATCATAAAAATAACACAAGTTGGCACCAAAAAAAAAAAAAAAGTTGAGACTCTTAGAAAGAGTGTAGAGAAGAGCAACAAAGAGGATTAGGGGACTGGAGGCGAAAACATATGAAGAACAGTTGCTGGAACTGGGTATGTCCAGTTTGATGAAAAGAAGGACTAGGGGTGACAGGATAGCAGTCTTCCAATATCTCAGGGGCTGCCCCAAAGAAGAAGGAGTCAAGCTCTTCTCCAAAGCACCTGCAGGCAGGACAAGAAGCAACGGATGGAGAGAAGCAACTTAGTTCTCCAAGGAGAGAAGCAACTTAGAACTAAGGAGAAATTTCCCAACAGTGACAACAATTAATCAGTGAAACAACTTGCACAACTTCCAGAAGTCGTGGAAGCTGCACCACGGGCGATTCATAAGAAGAGATTGGAGAAGCATTTGTCTGGAATTGTGTAGGGTTTCCTGCTCGAGCAGGAGGCTGGATTAGAAGACCTCCAAGGTCCCTTCCAACTCTGTTACGCTGTTATTAAGTGACTATGTCTCGTTGCCCCTGCTTGCAAAATGGTTCAGGTCAAATCAAGAAGGAAAAGGATGCAGGTTTTTTTTT
>BLBF01000060.1:3634591-3652595 GCA_015471245.1 Laticauda colubrina | reverse complement strand
TCTGGGAGTTGAAGTCCACAAGTCTTAAACTTGCCAAGTTGGAAGACTTTTGTTCTAAAGCCTTTTACAGGTAGTTCCCAAAGGTACTTTAAAAAAAAATTCTATTCTATCCTATCCTATCTTAAAAGAATGCAAATGACCAGCTGTCTGCAAGTCGTAGAAATCCTTCCATTCCCCACCATCCACCAGTCCGAGCTGAAGAAGCTTCTTGGATGAGAAGCGTAATGTCTTCAAAGAAAAACTGAAGTCCAGTTGCCTCTGGAAAAAAGCACCCCTGGGAACAACTGTGACCTGGATGATTGAGAATCTCCACAGACCTTATACAGGTTGTCTCAAGTTGCCACTGTCAAATGAGGAGAACCAGAGGGCAGGATATATCAGTTCAGTTCTTCTCTTGGTTGCTGAGAAGTAAGATCAGTGGTGGGATTCAACTGGTTGTTGACTTTCTGAGCAGTTTGGTGAAGTGGTTGTTGGAAGAAATCATTAGGGTAGAGAACCAGTTGTTAATTCACTTGAATCCCACCAGTGAGCAAGATCCATGCTCAGTGTGGTTTATCCACCAGAAAATGTGGTCTGCTTTTACACTAGATAAGTCAAGTAAAACCCTGGGGGAGTAGAGTTTTGGAATAGAAGACCTCCAGTCTATGTTGTGTGTTCTATTTATACAGTTGCCTATCTTGCAGCCCAGCTTCCAAGTGGTGAGTTAAAAAGCCACAAAGCAACAACAGCAACCCGGTGGCAGCATTCATGGTAGCTGAGCACAGTCACTCTTAACACAATCCATGCGATTACAGTCATGTTTAGAAGGAAATTTTGAGGGGCTCACCTAAGTTCTCCTGCCTTGAGCAAGGGGGCTGGATTAGAAGACCTCTAAGGTCCCTTCTAACCCTGATTCTATATTGGGAGTTTGGTGACTTACTTCTAGCCCCTCCGTTTGGGGCTAGGGCGTTCCTATTTGACTTTGTTTTAACAGTCTGGTTTTATTTTTATGGTTTTATGATGTTATGGGTTTACTTTGGATTTTTTATGGCCATCAAGAGTCATTTTTGAAGTTGGCAAGCGTACAAATGGACTAAATAAAACCAGGCAGCCAGGGGTGAGAAGGACCCTTGGGATATGTGCACAATTAATGACGGTCCTGAGCCACCCCAACAGAAGCTCAGATCAACTATGGAATCTCCTGAGAGGGTTGCTAGAGGATTCCATTGTGTAGTCCTCCCAACTGAAGCTTTTCCTTTAATTGAAAAATGAAGTTCACATACCCAAAGCCCCCCTTCCCAAATTTCATACTATAAAGCGATATAAAGAAATGCCAGGAGAATTAGATGCACCTTTACTAGTTTCTCTAAACACGAAGAATGAGGTTCTCTCATGTGAAGTAGATCTTAAACCAGGGGTCTTCAAACTCGACAGCTTTAAGACTTGTGGACTTCCGGAATTCTTCCTCCAGTCATGTTAGCTCAGGAATTCTGGGAGTTGAAGTCCACAAGTCTTAAAACTTGTCAAGTTTGAAGGCCCTTGTCTTAAGACAGCAAAGTTGGTCTTCCAAAGATCTGGAGGCTAAAACGTATGAGGAACAGTTGCAGGAATTGGGTACGTTCAGTTGAATGAAAAGAAGGATTAGGGGTGACATGATAACAGTGTTCTAATGTTTGAGGTGCTGCCACAAAGAAGAGGGGGTCAAATTACTCTCCAAAGCACCTGAGGGCAAGACAAGAAACAATGGAGGGAAGCTAATCAAAGAGAGCAGCAACCTGGAGCTAAGGAGAAACTCTCCTAATGGTGAGGATAATTAACCAGTGGAACAGCTTGAATCCAGAAATCATGGGCGCTCTCTCCATCACTGGAGATTTTTAAGAAGAGACTGGACAGACACTTGTCTGAGATGGTATAGGTTCTCCTGCTTGGGCAGAGGGCTGGACTAGAAGACCTCCAAGGTCCCTTCTAACTGTGTTATTTTCTTACACTCTTCTGAGGATCTTAATTATCTCAATGAGCTTGTAAGAGATGAAGGAGTTCCTTGTCCAGACAAGCCCAAAGCCTCAACACCCCTCAACTGTAAAACTGAAGAACAGACAACTCCAATGGGCTGTTGTTGTTTTTGGTGCAGGCTGGGTTTGCAACATCTGGAGGTCCATCTGTCTGGGGTGCTGTTCGATGTGGATAGCTGCCATCAGCAAGGGCTGGACTAGATGTTCTCTGAGGAACCTTTCCACTCTTTTCCTTCTCCATCTTTGGAGCGAACCTCTTAAAACAGGGTCTGCTTAGAAGATGCTAAGTCTCAAGCAAGATTCACTCAGGTGGTGTTCCAGGATGAGAACAGCAGGGAAACTAGAAACAGCCAAATTGAATCCTGCACTAACTCAAACTTAATTTTGAATTTTTACCTTCAATTTGTTGCACACTGTCCTCTGGTGGCTACTCTGAGTCACAGCTACTTTGGACCTTGTTAAGGACATTTTGTTGATGGCAATTCAGGTTTTTTTCTCAGCTATTGATAGATTTTCTTCTTCTTTTCCATCATAAAGAAACTGACTTTTTTTTTGGTTGCAGAAATTAATGGGAGTTGACTGTAATGGCAAAACTGATTAAAGAAAAGAACACAAGTATGTTTGTTTCCAATGGAAACCGCTTCTGAACTTCCATGTTTGATGGGGAAAAGAATGAAACTTTTGACTTTGGGATTTACTGATTAGACTGATAGATCTTTATAGAAATGGCTTGTTTATACTATTAAGAAAAGCAAAAAAGTTGTGATTTGATGTGAATGTCTTATTTTACTATATTGAGAGTCGGAAGTCAATGCTTCTTTTCCTTTGCTTTTTCTTATCTTTCCTCACTTTTCCTTCCCCACTGCTTACCTATTTACTTTGTGTTTTGTATCTACTAATTTGAAACTACTTGTTTGGCACACCTCACAGACTTCATATGAGCCAGCCATGTGCAGCAGTTGCTCAAAAAGCCAACACAGTTCTAGGCTGCATCAACAGAAGGATAAAATCAAGATCATGTGAAATGTTAATACCATTTTATAATGCCTTGATAAGGCCACCCTTGGAAATACTGCATCCAGTTTTAGTCACCTTGATGTAAAAAGATGTTGAGACTCTAGAAAGAGTGCAGAGAAGAGTAACAAAGATGATTATGGGACTGGAGGTTAAAACATGCAATGAACAGTTGCAGGAACTGGGTATGAAAAGAAATGAAAAGAAGGACTAAGGGTGAGAAGATAGTAGTCTTCCAATATTTGAGGGGTTGCCACAAAGAAGAGGGAGTCAAGCTATTCCCCAAAGCACCTGAAGGCAGGACAAGTAGCAATGGGTGGAAAATAGTCAAGAAGAGAAGCAACTTAGAACTAAGGAGAAATTTCCTGACAGAACAATTAATCAGTGGAACAACTTGCCTCCAGAAGTTGTGGATGCTCCAACACTGGAGGTATTTAAGAAGAGATTGGACAACCATTCATTTGAAATGGTATAGGGATTCCTGCCTAAGAAGGGGGTTGGACTAGAAGACCTCCAAGGTCCGTTCCAACTCTGCTATTCTATTCTACTTCCACATGCAACTGGAAAAAAAATCCAAAATAAAGATGCCTTCTTACTTCAGTCTTCTTTGTGACTTTTCTGAAACAATCACCAGTACAAAACAGAACAAAAGAATACAACTTCTGATCCTTCAGAGAAACAAGAATCAACAGCAAATTCAACTTTCCCCCATATTTTTGTTGCTGGAAGAAAGGACTGTGATGAACTGACTGTCTCTTGCTATTATCTTATCTTAAAAACCTCTTTGCCCTTTGAGCTGCATATCCAGAGTACGATCAGCACTGACTGGGACATAGAAAATGCAAGAATTTTTTCTTGTTTGTTTCTCTGCTGATTTCTCAGAGCTCAAATGGGGGTTTGTGTGAATAACAGCCACGTTAAGGCTGTGCATTTCTTTGGACTGGATTCCTGCAGGTTGCTTTGCTGGGAAGGTGAGTGCAAATTGTGGCACTGGTCTATAATTCTTGAAAGCAACCGTGTCTTTTTTCAGGACCCCAGGACAGCGGCAGAGTTTCCAGAGAAAAGAGGTTGTTGTTTTTAAAAGAGTTGTGTGGAATGCACCTTCTACCTGAAGTGCCTTTCTGGAATAAAAAACAAAACAAAACAATTGCTGCCAACCTGCCTTACATTGAGGACCTGTACATTGCACAAGTCAAAAAGAGGGCTGTGAAAATATCTACAGACTCATCACATCCTGGATATAAACTGTTTCAACTCTTACCCTCAAAATGACACAATAGGGCACTGCACACCAGAAAAACTAGACACAAGGGGAGTTTCTTCCCAAATGCCATCACTCTGCTAAACAAATAAGTCCCTCAACACTGTCCAACTATTTACAAAGTCTGCATTACTATTACTATTAATCCTCCCTTCCTTTCACCCACCCCTTCCCACTTATGACTGTATGACTGGAACCATATTGCTTGTATCCTAACAATTTATATTGACTGTTTCCTGGTATGATTTCATTGCTTATTGGTACCTTATGACTATCATCAAGTGTTGCACCTTATCATTCTTGACTCTTGATGAATGTATATTTTCTTTTATGTACACTGAGAGCATTTGCACCAAGACAAATTCCTTGTGTGTCCAATCACACTTGGCCAATAATATTCTATTCTATTCTATTCTATTCTATTCTATTCTATTCTATTCTGTTCTGTTCTGTTCTGTTCTATTCTATTCCAGTCTTGTCTATTTTAATTCTATTCCCATTCCCTATTCTATTCTATTCTCTTCTCAATAAACATTCTATTCTATTCTCAATAAACATTCTATTCTATTCTATTCTTATTCTAATCAAATCAGAAAGACGAGACAGCTTAATCACACACCCTCTTACACACACAGAGAGTAAATTAAGCTGTAGGAAAATCCAACAAGGATGTGCCAAATTCTTGCCAGCCTTGGGAAGAAATTAGAATATATATTTTCTTAATCAAACAACTTCTGAACTTGAAAATTGAAGCTTTGAATTAAAGGCTCAAGGGAGAAAGGAATTTTGAAAGTTTTTCATTTTTGACTCCGAAAATACATACAAGCTATCTCCCATGTTGCCATATGCTCTTTAAGTGTGATGGGACTTCCTCATTCCTTTTGCCCCTGAGCATCTTGGTACCAGATTTTCTTTATATAGGTCAACCTTGACCCTCAAGGGCCATGATGGGGTTAAATTTCCAAAGTGATTGGAGCTATCAGAAAGAGCATCACTTTTCATTGAAACAACCCCTTGACCAAATCCAATTTAATCTGTATCACAATCTGCTGAGTATTTTAAACTCCACCAATTGTATTGTAATTTTGTTAAGGCCATCATACTTTTCTTCAGACCAAAACTGGGTGATAAATTTAATGGGAAAAGTTCCCCATCGTTTATTGCCTTTCGGAAAACTTTTTCAGCCATTCAATGAGGCTTTGCATTTCTCTTTCTGGGAAAGTTTTGTAAAATGCTCTGCGTCCAACCTGCCATTTT
Organism: Laticauda colubrina; assembly: GCA_015471245.1. Classification (NCBI taxonomy): domain Eukaryota; kingdom Metazoa; phylum Chordata; class Lepidosauria; order Squamata; family Elapidae; genus Laticauda; species Laticauda colubrina. The sequence goes on along the minus strand of BLBF01000060.1, from coordinate 3,647,072 downwards.
GCATCTAGCTCCTCCCATATGTCGTTATTTTACACAAATTTCTATTTAATAAGAGATAGCATCCGGGTTTAGGGGTGGGAAAAAAAACACCCTTCCATTTGCCCACTTCTGGAAATAACCAGAATAAAATCGAATGTCTGATTAAAATTATATTATCTCCTTTATAGAATTTATTGGTGAAAATTAGGACGTCTATAAACCTTTCCACCACTTTTGGCAGCATCTTTAGGCACTGACCAGAGATTTCCTAGAGGTGAATAGGGATGATTGGCTTCAGAGTTAAAAAAAAAAAAAATCTGGTGCAGAAAATATCCTAAGACTTTTTTTTTTGTTTTTTTGTTTTTAATTTAAGATTAAATATAACCTCTCTTCAGTAGAGCATCTCTCTTTAAAACCACACAAAAAGGGGTAGGTGGGTGGGTGAGTTGTGATACATTCTTCCTGAAATATAAGAAATACTGACCATGGAGCAAGGAGATTTACAGTGCAAAAAATACAAGCGATTTACACCGACAAGTGCAAAATGATTATCCTTACAATTTCTACAGCATTGCACCAGAGTTCTTCTGTCGCTCTGCACTATCATTCTATAGCACCTGGTTTGCATCCGATGCTTTAGATCAGGAGGTCTTCAAACTTGACAGCTGTAAGACTTGTGGACTTCAACTCTCAGAATTCCTCCTCCTGTCATGTTAGCTCAGGAATTCTGGGAGTTGAAGTCCACAAGTCTTAAGCTTGCCAAGGTTGAAGACACTTGCTCTCCAACAACCACATCAAAAGATTCTGGCTTTGAGACAAACCAAGAAGTGGGGGCCCTGACTTTGCCTGGCATCTGCCAAAGGTTTCAAATTTGCCCGCCTTGGAAATGCAACACGATTTTTTAAAAATAGTCTATGACTACAGCTAATTTCTAGATCACAGACATGCCATGTGAGGACGATTCCAGCAAAGATGAAAAGCGCGAGCTAAGATGTTGGTTGATTGTTGCGGTATCCGCTACCATGGGGGACACCCAGGTTGGCATGCAAACACACACGTGCACGAGCACACAGAGCTTGCTTTGAAGGCAGGAGACAACGATCTCAGAACTTCACATTTCGAGCCTGGGAGGAAAGGAAAGCTATCGTGGTGTCTCTCCTTCCCCTCCCCATTTTAGTAAGGAATATCGTTTTGGTAGTACTGGATCATATCATAGGTCTTGCTCCTAAAAAAAAAGAGGGAAAGAGGAGGAAAAAAAAATTAGGCTTTTTTCAGAAATGTACCTCTTGGGATTGAATTTAGTTTCTACGGGGGCTCTAGAAACAGACCAGGTTTGGGATGAAGAGGCTACTCTGGATGAGAGTTTGCTGCAACAATGAGTTGTGGATTGATTAGAAATATATTGTAGGTGATGACTAAGGGAAGGAAGAGTCAAACATGTCATTAGTGTTCTGACCCAGCTCGACAAGCCCTCTGTAGTTAAATCAATAATTCCTTTATTAGGAGCTCCAGCAGCCCCTCAAAAAGTCTCTCTCTCTCACTCACCACAGGCTAACTAGTCCATCTGTCCGGAAGATGAATAGTTTATCTGTCTCATCTATTCATCTCTGTCCCCTTTCTTTTATCCCCAGACCTGGGGTGGGGCTTTGCTAGCAGCAGTGGCTCTTCCATTCCAAGTACCGGCTCATAGATTTCCATTGCTCTCCTCTCCTCCGCCTTCTGCGCATCCGTGCATCAGGCACTGGACCCAGCTGTTCCTCCTCTTCCTCATCAGCCACCTCCAGACCTGGGAACTGTTGACTCTCCATCTGAGGGCTGACGGCCGGCCCAGGCTTTTGGGCTCAAATGTGGTCATAAGGGGAGGACTACCTCGATTTGACATCACACCCAGATGATCTAAATCTACTTATTGCAAAGCTACCTTTGACAGAATCTTGTTAAGTCTAAAAAATACAATTTCCCTGCCTCTTTTCATTGCTAGGCCACAAATGGGACAGCAGAGAAGAAGTACCTGTTGCTGAGGAAGCAATTCTGAATGATCTTCATGATGAAGTTGGCAGCTTCCCGCTCCGTCATGTTGGGGCTGAACCTGTTCCTGTTTGAGAAAGCAGGAGAAGCAGAAGGACATCAAAAGACTGTTCTGCAGAAAAGTCTTGACTTTAGCACATCTCCTCACAGGCACACGGACAACAGTGGTTGCTGATATTTTTTGCAAAGACTCTTAAGTTGGCTGGGTATAATATGAGAATCTAGGGCTGTGAAGCCCTGTTCTCACCGTATTGTAATTCTTAATACAATTATATGAGTGTTTTTCTCAGCTGCACAAACTTCTAAGATATCTGGACTTTAACTCTTAGAATTCCCTAAGCTGGCATGACACAAGGCTAGAAAATGGGAGGCTGTGAATTCTAGTCCTGCCTGAGGCATGAAAGCTCGTTGGGTGACTTTGGGCCAATCATCAAGAGATGGTGAGTTCTAGTCTTGCCTTAGGCATGAAAGAAGGTTAGGTGACTTTGGGCCAATCATCAAGCGATGGTGAGTTCTAGTCTTGCCTTAGGCATGAAAGCAGGTTGGGTGACTTTGGACCAATCACCAGGAGACTGGGACTTCTAGTTCTGCCTTAGGCATGAAAGGTACCTGGTAACTTGCGGCCAAGTCCCTTTCTCCTTTTCTAGAAAGGCGGCCTGGAAAGCCACTTCTGAAAATTGCCAAGAGAACTTCTTCAGGTAGTTCCAAGGAGTCAGGACTGATTCACATGTACCATTAAGAAACAGAAACTGGACCACACCTTTCTTTTTATTCAAAGAAATAAAAACTAAACCACACCTTCCAGGAGGCCATCAGGGATGAATGTTCCCTGCTCTACAGGGTCTCATTTTTTTTCTTCCAAAGCTTCGGGCTGAGCCCCATCCACCCCACCAGGCCATGGGACTCAAGCCAAGCAGCCTCCCACCCCCCTCTTTAAGCCAATCAAACCCTTGCTTAGCTTAAACGAGACCCGCCCATCGTTTCTACTCCCAGCCAGTCGGTGCAGCCCACTTACTTCAAGAGTTTGATGGTCTGTCCCCGAAAACACGGCAATCCTGTGTCCAACATCAAAGTCACCAAAGAAACAACGGCATCCATATAAGGTCTACAAGGAGAGAATGAGAAGGGAAAGCACAGTTGGTCCCATCTACCGGCAGGAAGTAGTTTATTTATTTAGGATAGGATGAGACCAGGGCAGAAAAGAAGTAAAAGTACACACACACACAACCCACATAATTTTATACAAAACTTCTATGGGGCTACGGCAGGGACCTCATAACTGGATGTCCAATTCAGCTATCCAGGCGATCGCCTCTAGGGTCGCTTCAGGCCGATCTTCAAAGGAACCGGAGAAGGTACATCGTGGGCAATCTCACACAGACCCCTCAGGTCCTGGACAAAAACTGTTTCAACTTCTCCCCTCAGAACGTCGCGATAGGGCAGGGGTCTTCCAACTCGGCAAGTTTAAGACTTGTGGACTTCAACTCCCAGAATTCCTGAGCTAACATGACTGGAGGAGGAATTCTGGGAGTTGAAGCCCACAAGTCCTAAAGCTGTCAAGTTTGAAGACCCCTGGTATAGGGGTTTGCATGCACGCCCAAACAACTAGTCACAAAGGTAACACCACCCCCACCCCCACGTCCTGGGCCATCACTCTGCTGAACACCTAATTCCCACAGTACTGTCTTATGTCTGTGGATATTTACTCATGGAGTAGAGCTCTTTTGCTATTATCCTTCTCTTCTTCTCTTTTTTTTCATCTTTCAGTATCTTATGATTGATCACTTGTTTGTATCTTAAGACCTAATGGTTGTAGCCATGATTAATATCGACGACCTATCACTTTGTTGTTTGTATGTACCCTGAGAGCTTATGCCCCAGAGACAAATTCCTTGTGTGTCCAATCACATTTGGCCAATAAAGAATTTCTATTCTATTCTATTCTATTCTATTCTAATTCTAATTCTAATTCTATTTCTATTCTATTCCACTCCATCCCCCCACTGATACAGGGTTAAGTCCTTCTTCCAGGATCACACCGAATTCTGTTCAATTTCGACTGGAAGAAAATGAACAGCAGGAAGAAGTGGGTTGGGGGAAGAAAGGCAACAGATGCTGAGATCCCATCACATCTCGTTATGATAATTAAATCTAGGCAGGCAAAACGTCTGCCTGCCTGCCTGCTGATGAAGCAGCCCGAGTGCCAACCCATCTAATCAACCTAACAAAATTACTGTGGCAAAGAGGGCTGAGCTCCCCTGAGTTTTACGGTGGCTGTAACATCCTTCTCCGTGAGCAGAGCAATGGAAGGAAGATTCAGAATCGTTTCTCAGAGGTAGGACTGCTGCTCTGACATGCTTTGGCTCCCTTCCTGCTTCCTCCTTCCTCTTGAACCTCGGCTGTCTTTTGGTGACGGCCTCGGGTCAGCAGAACCAAATCGCTGCAGGTGGCCCTCGACTTACAACCATTCATTCAGTGGCCGTTCAAAGTGACTCACGCTTAAGACCGCTGAAGCATCCTTGCGACCGATGTCATCATCTTTTTAACGACCCCATAATCCTTTGTGGGGTGGAATCTGAATGGAGCTGAGTGTTTTTATTGGCCGGATGCCTTTCCTGTTGCCAGCGCGGAGGTTTTTTTCCCCACCGGATATATTCCCAGTATAGCCAAAGAGAGAAATATCTGCCTCTACCTTGGATCAAACTCACAGCCTCCTGATTGGGAGATGAGAGCTCCACCTCTAGGCCACCAGACCACTCAAACATCCTCGTGATCATGTGATCAAAGCTTGGAAAATGGCATATATTTGTGACGTTTGACGTGTCCTGGGGTCTTGCGATCCCCTTTTGCGGCCTTCTGATGAGAAGGGGAAGCCATTTTCACTTAACAACCATGTTACTAACATAACAGCTACAGGGATTCACTTAACGACGATGGCATGCTACTGGAAAAATCCCAGTGTACCACCTCTATATTTTGTCATTCAGAAAATATACCAATGAGCGGAAATGGAAAGGTGTTACATTGAAATTAAGAGAGAAAAATGATACGGAGTATTGTCGGATCTGGAACAAATGGTACGAATAGATAGATCGTAAAGAAAAACAATGTATAAAATAAAAAGAAATAAGGATTTCAAGAAATATATTATTATATATAGCTTGAATGACAGACAATAATTGGGCAGGAGTTTTTACCTCTCCTTTGTTTTGATTAAGCCAAAGAAATGATTTATTTATAAAAGTATATAGTCGCAATTAAGAAGTAAGAAATGATTAAGAGACAATATACATTATTAATTTAGATATTTCACAATGGATAGAAAGTAACTGCCACGTAATCTAGATGGAATAATTAACTTACTATCAAACTGTACTAGAGGAAAATAAGACTGGCTGTATGATGTGGTATGATGTTTAATTGTATAATTTCATATTTTTTTATTTTTGTATAAGTGTATTTTAATTTTCTGTATTTAATAAAGTTTTTTAAAATAAAAAAAACAACGATTGGCAAGAGATGTTTCAAATGGGGAGAAACCTACTTAGCAATTGTCTTGCTTAGCCATGGAAGTTTTCGGCTCGATCGTGGTTGCAAGTCTAGGAATCACCTGTTTGGATTTTCTTCGCTAAAACTGCCTGAATTGGTCTCTTGCAAGAGGGTTTGGGGTAAAGGGCTGAATGCAAAAATGCAAGGCGGGAACCCAAGCGGAAATCTCCTCACCTGACCGCCAGGTAGCCCCTGACACACATCTCCATGAACCACCTGAAAGGCGTGGCTTCCATCTTGCCACCCATGATCATGACCATCTCATCCGTCAGCTTGATGTCGGGCTCCCAACCCAGGTTTCCACCGGGAGAACTTTCGAACATGAATCCAAAATCTGCCAAGAAGGGGGAAGGCATTGACCTGGGCACTCTAGATCAGTGATGGCTAACCTTTTCGTTGTCACGGGGTGGGATTCAAACATTTTAACAACTGGTTCCGTGGGCATGGCTTGGTGGTCATGTGACTGGGTGGACATGGCTTGGTGGTCATGTTATTGGCTGGGCGTGGCCAACTCAATGTCACTCACATCGAGTCACGCATCGCCCCGCCTGGCCTCTCATGACTGTGGGGATGCTGCAACGGTCGTAAGTGTGAAAAATGGTCGTAAGTCCCTTTTTTCAGTGCCATTGTAACTTTGAATGGTCATTCCACACAAGCACAGTATCAGCAAAGGAGGGGAAAAAAACTCCAGAGAAGTTCCAGAGACAGGAAGTCTAGTCCTGCCAAGAATGTAATAAGGGTTAACGGAGAGGCAGTTTCTGTAAGCAACACCAGAATGTTTCCTTCCTGCCTTCCTTACAGGATTAGGCCAGTAATTTCTTCTAACAACCGGTTCTCTGAACTGCTTAGAATGTTAACAACCAGTTCGAGTGAATAGTGTGAACTGGTAGAATCCCAGTCCTGCACCGATCTCCTGGGTACAACACAACCCTTTCAGCAATCCCAAGAAGGTTCTACACCAGAGGTGGTGTTTAGCAGGTTCTGACCAGTTCTGGAGAACCGTTAGCGCATATTTTGAGTTGCTTGGAGAACTAGGCAATCCCACCTTTGACTGGCCCCGCCAATCCCATCTATTCTCTGCCTCTCATTGAGTCCCAGCTGATTGACTGAGTCTTCTTGGGTTGCCCTGCATAGGAGAACGGAGCTGGAAAGCAGGTTAGTGGGGTGGGGAGGGAATGGGATTTTGCAGTATCCTTCCCCTGACATTCCCACTAAGCCACGGCCGCAGAATTGGTAGTAAAAAAAATTTGAATCCCACCACTGGGTGTTGTGGAACCGTAAAAGGCAGTATGTGAGCTTGTGGTAACAAAGATGAGAAGTGCAGGTTCTGGTCTGTTTGTAAACCAAGATCTAAAATTATGTTTCAACTGACTCTGGGCTTTAGCACACCTACAGATTGGAGGAGTTAACCCTTCCAGGTGTCCAGCCGAGAAACACAACTGTAAGTTGTAACTCTAGCATAAGATTACATTACCAGAATTTTGAAAGGCTAAAAGTATTTCTTCTCTCCCTTGGCTTTTCCTCTCCAGAAAACCCACGGAGGGAGGTCCCCTTCTAAAATGCTTCCCACATCCCCTTGGTTTCTGTGGGTTGAGTTACCTTTTGCCTCATGGTCAGAGGTGGTATTCAGCTGGTTCTGACCGTTTCTACAGAACCGGTAGTGGAAATTTTGAGTAGTTCGGAGAACCGGCCAATATGGCCTCTGACTAGCCCCGTCCCCATCTATTCTCTGCCTCCCGAGTCCCAGCTGATCGGCTGGGTCTTCTTTGGTTGTCCTGCACAGGAGAACAGAGCTGGAAAGTAGGTTAGTGGGATTTTCCAGCATCCTTCCCCTGCCACGCCCACTAGGCCACGCCCACTAAGCCACACCCACAGAACCAATGGTAAAAATTTTGGAATCCCACCACTGTAAGGAAGAGAGGAACAAAATGGGAAGAAGGAGAGGAAGGAAGGGAGAAGGAGGAGAGGAACAAAGGGAAGGAACCAGAGATGGTATTGAGCTGGTTCTGATCGGTTCTGGAAAACCGGTAGCAGAAATATTGATTAGTTCGGAGAACTGGCCAATACCGCCTCTGACTGGCCCAGCCCCCATCTCTTCTCTGCCTCCCGAGCCGACTCCTGCTCCAGGTAAAAGGGTGAACCCACAAAAAAAAAAAAAAAAGAAAGAAAAGAAAAGAAAAGAAAAGAAAAGAAAAGAAAAGAAAAGAAAAGAAAAGAAAAGAAAAGAAAAGAAAAGAAAAAAGAAAGAAGTCCCAAGGGGTAAACTAACCAATGTGAATGAGGTGTCCATGTTTGTCCAGCATGATGTTGCCATTATGCCTGTCTTTAATTTGCAAGAGGAACAGCAGAAGACTGTACGCAGCCATGCTGCGGATGAAGTTGTAGCGAGCCTGCAAGGGTGCGACAACGTTGGCAATATTGAGAAAGAAGGAAGAGTTTGTATCACGGGCATTCAGTAGGCCAATGCTGAACATGTAAAACAGGAGCATTTTCCTCTGGGAGGACTGAAGACAAACGATTTAATTTTCAGGAGAAGAAGAAAGGAATCTAATGGTGTCACTTGGTTGGCTTTATTCCTAACAATACGGAATTTTTGCGCTTGGCATCACTGGACTATTTACTATCAAGGAATACTCAACCTGCCAATTACTGTCCACCCAATGAAGAAGAGGATGGCATTTTTCCCTTTAGTTCTTCATTAGGGTCTTATCAATAAAAGCCATCCTCCAAAACTCTCCAGAGTCAACTCAAGGGACCATTAGGGACAGTTCAGAAAGACACACACACTGAGAGACAATTCCCCCCCTCCCTTCTAGCACTGATGATGTTGCTTAGTTGGGTCACGAAATGTCTGCAAGAAAACAGCCAAGCTCAGAGAGAACCAAGGAACTCACAGTTCTCCTTTCCCCTTTTCCTTTTCCTCCTCTCCCCTGTTCCTTTTTTCCCCCTTCTCCTCTGCCCCTCCTCCTCTCCAAATTCTCCACTCCTCCCCTTCTCCACGATCCCCATCCCTTGTAGCACAGATGATGTTACCTGATAGGGTCATGAAATGCCTGCAAGTGAAACTCAGAGAGCACCAAAACCCACACGGTCCTCCTTCTCCCTTTCTCCTCTCCCCTCCTCCTCCTCCTCCCTTTCTTTTCTAACACTGATGAAGTTGCCTAGTAGGGTCATGAAACGTCTGCAGGAAAACAGCCAAGCTCAGAGACCACCAAGAACCTCACAGTTGTCCTTCTCTCTCCCGCCCCCCTTCTCTGCAAACCTCCCTCCCTTCTAGCACTGATAAAGTTACTTAGTGGGGTCATGAAATGTTTACAAGAAAATCACCAAGCTCAGAGAGCATCAAAGACCTTGTAGTTCAACCCCAAACTTACAAATATTCCTTTCTATAGCTAAGAGTCACACAAAATACCTTCTGGAAGGCCAGGGTTGATTCATCACCGTACTGCCTAGTAAAGTAATCGTACATCCCAAAGTCGGTCTGCCTGCCCAGCTGATCTCGGGAAGTACAATCTGGGATGCATTCGATGACACCACACTGAGAGAAAGAAGAGAAATGACGAAATGGGAGAAGCTCCCAAGAGCAAATTCTGCCAAACATAACAGATCACTGTGATGACCCAGAGTGTAACACAAATGTAACAAGATCCAAAATGTAAATAAATGTCCTTTAATGCCTACAACTTGGCCCCACTGTTCAATAATTCTCAGTTGGAGAAAAAAACGTACTCAAAAATAATCTTCAAAAGAAAGCAATACAGTCCAAACTCAATGAGCAGATAGAGGTGAAATGAAAAACCAAACAAACTACAATGACAGAATTTCCACAACGGAACAGAAGTATTTACCAAATTCAAGGAGATAACAAGGCAGAATCTGTTGGAAGGACGCCAACCAAGATAACTTCAGACCAAAATAAAACACACTTTGTCTTCAACGTTTGTCAGTATGCAGGTCTGTCCTCTTATTCAGTTGTCACACCTGCAGCCCATGAAGATGATCAAGGCCCTCTCCTCCTGAGGAGATCATGTCTCTCCCTTATCCTCTCCTCCCTGCATGCCCAAGGATGGAGAGGGGATGGGCTTGGGTCCTTCTCTGACTGCCCAGCCGGTCTCTGCCCTTCCCCAGCTTCCTCCACAACTTCCAGAGCCACACTTCCACTCCCTGTCAGCTGTTCCTCTTCTCCCTCAGAGTCAGTCTCCACCAGGGGCATGACAATAACAGATAATTCAAGCACTTTAAATATGATATTTACAGTATTGATGAAAGATACTTGGGTTCCATGTCGTTTAAAGTTAAAATTGGCTTAGTCTGTCCATTGCGTATCCATGCACAAAACAAAATAATAATGTGCGGATCGATAAAAGACTTGCTCTCTGTCAGAATTGGTTGTAGGGTCTCCTGCTTGGGTGGGGAGGGCTGCACTAGATGACCTACAAGGTCCCTTCCAACTCTGTGAATCCGAATCTGCCTCTGAATCAAAGCATTCTTCCAGATACTCACCCCAGGAGCAGTAGCCACCACTCTGTAGGGGAAGACGTAGAGGTCAAGGCCCACCAGCTGAAATATGTTCTTGAACAGATCGATGATCTGCAAGGCCAACATGTCCTGCCCAGCATCAAAAGAAACAAGGATTGAAGGGGGTGTTCAAATATTACAACAGTCATTGATAAAGGAGGATATTTGAAACTCAGGGTTGACGTGAGGGGTCCTTGGTGCTGTCTGAGCTTGTTTTCTTGCAGATATTTCATGACCCAAGCTAAATAAACTAGTTGAGGTTTTCTGGAATGCTGACAGTAACATCATCAGTGCTAAAGGGAATGGGGTATGTGAGGAGGAGGAGGAGGAACAATGTGGAATCCTCAGAACTTTGTTCTCTCCTTTCAGATCTTTCATTACCCAACTAGGTAATATCACCTGTGGCGATATTGAGAGTAAGAGAGTGAGGTTTGTGGAGAGGAGGAGGAGGAATAATGACTCTGGGTCCTTGATGTTCTCTGAGCTTGGTAGCTTTCTTGCAGACATTTCATTACCCAAACTAGTTAACACCACCAGTGCTCGGAAGGTTTGGGGTTTGCAGGGAGTAGTAGTACTGGTGGAAGTAATAGTAATGACTGTGGGGTCCTTGGAACTCTCTGAACTTGGTTATTTTCTTGCAGACGTTTCATGGCCCAAATTAGGTAAAGTAGTTGAGATTTTCTGAAATGTTGACAGTAACATCATCAGTGCTAAAGGGAACAGGGTGGAGGAGGAGGAGGAGGAGGAAGAATGACTGTGGGGTCCTTGGAGGTCTCTGAACTTGGTTGCTTTCTTGCAGACATTTCATGACCCAAGCTAGGTAACATCATCAGTGCTAGTAAGGAGTGTGGTTTGCAGTCAGTTCTTTGGCAGTTTCTTGATTGGGGTCTTGCTTACTTGATTGTTGGTCTGATGTTAACCTTGGGGTTAATCTATGTCGGTCTGGGTACTGATTGCTGGTGGAGAGGTGCTGGGGTCTCTTCTATAGACTGTGCAAAAAGGACTATTCCCCCAGCCCAGAAAGGAATACAAAGACTTAGATTAACTCCAAGGTTAACATCAGACCAACGATCAAGAAAACAACACCTCAATCAAAAAACTGCCCAAGAGCCAAGGATAAACAGCCTGACCAAAAAATCTATGAAGACCGTCCCTACCAACGACAGGAAAACCACCATAGTACAAACTGACAGCTCTCCTTACTCGCACTGATGATATTACCTAGTTGGGTAATGAAATGTCTGCAAGAAAACAGGCAAGCTCAGAGAAGACCCCACACTTCTCCTCCTCTTCCTCTCCATAAATCCCACTCTCTTCTAGAACTGATGATGTTACCAAATGAGGTCTTTTTAGTGTTAAAGGATGCATTAGAGAGCGCTCGACTAATGACCATAATGGAGCCTGGAATTAAGGTTGTTCAGCCTTGGAGTTTGTTAAATGAGTCACCATGGAACTGGGCTTGATTTTTCAACCTTTTTTTTTGCTGGTGGTCATTAAGTGGATTAATTTTATCCAATGGGTATTTTTGCCAGAAACTGGAAATAAAGGCTGGAAACTCCTCCTCCTCATCTCCATAAGCCCCATCGCCTTCTAGCACTGATGATGTTTACCTAGTTGGGTCATGAAACGTCTGCAAGAAAAACAACCCAGCTCAGAACAGTGATTGCTGAAAAACCGTCCACATCCACAGGTGACTTAAGAAGACAACCCAGCAGCTTTCTCACCTGCCTGCAGTCGTCGCCCACTTTAAAGATGGCGGCCTGCCAACAAATCTTCTTGCTCTCCCTCCCGTCTTCTCCGCTTTCGTCGATGGAATCTGAACGGCAACGCAAACCTGGAAGAGGTTTTTTTTTAATGTAGTTATGTTCTAAGTGATAATAAACGAGAGATGCCCTTTAGGGGGCTCTACCAGCAGTTAATTCTCTGCCTTTTCTGTGATGTGGTACCAAGGGTGGAAGAGCTCAAGGGATTTTTGAGGTTGGAAGTCTCCACATCAACATTGCCAAAGGTGGTGGTGGAGGAGGAGGAGGAGGAGGAGGAGGAGGAGGAAGAAGAGAAGGTTCCCAACTCAAGTTGATATGTTGATGGAGAAGAAAAGAAGATGACAATGATGATGATAATGAAGAAAAAGAAGATTAAGAAGAGGATACGTGGCGGAACAATTTCTCTCTTTTCGCATAAATGTCAAATGTGTTACCTTTGAAGATCCAAGAGGAGAAGGAGGAGGAGGAGGAGAAGAGGAGGAAAAGAAAAAGAGAAGAAGAGGAGGAGGAGAGGAAGAAAAGGAGGAGGAGAAGAAGAAGAAAAGGAGAAGGAGGAGGAGAGGAGGTGGAGAAGGAAAAGGGGGAGGAGAAGGAAGAAGGAGGAGGAGGAAGGGGAGGAGGAGGAGGAGGAAGAAGAAGAAGAA
>BLBF01000060.1:3573632-3608161 GCA_015471245.1 Laticauda colubrina | reverse complement strand
ATCTATCTATCTATCTATCTATCTATCTATCTATCTATCTATCTATCTATCTATCTATCTATCTAACTATCCATCCATCCATCATATCTATCAACTATCTACATCTACCTATCTACCTACCTCCATCTATCTACATACACACATCAATAGATATATCAGTCTAAATGCTATTGCCATCTCCCTCTCCCCCCCCCTCTCTAATCTATCATCCCTCTCTTAACAATCGTGTTACTAACTTAACTACTGCCATGATTCACTGAACAACCTAGGCAAGAAAGGTTGTAAAATGAGGCAAAACTCACTTAACTGTCCCGCTTAGCAATGGAAATTTTGGGCTCAACTGTGGTCGTAAGTCACGGACCACCTGTACCACGGCTGAAATGGGAGAGCCGTTTTAACTCAAAAGGAACACTGCGACTTTTGGGAGGTTGAAACCAGCCTGTTCTTCCTTGACATAGAGTTGCACCAGCATAAATATTTCTTCCCCTCTTGCCCCAGGTGAGTGATGTAAGGTGCACCGAGCATCTCTGCCACCCCTGAGGCGGCATGTCAAGCTATACCTCATGCATTCTAGGCGATAGACGGAAAGCAGGTAGGTGGACATGGCGAAATCCAGCTTGTTGATCAGGGCTGACACTTCAGGAGGTGGATCCAGAAGATTTATGATGGTGCTCCTCAATTCATTCAGTTCAGCCTAAAGGAAATAAAAAAATAGGAATAACTCAGTAAATAAACAAACAACTCGTTGAGGTAGCTGCTTCTGGCAAGAGGTCATCTATTAGCCCTTGAAAGCTGTCCATGTCTTTGACAAGTACAAGACTCTCTCCATCTACCCACAAGGGAGCTGTCCAGAGCTACTACGGGGTAAGAGCCATTTTACAAATGAATAAATAAAAAGAAATAAGTAAACTCCATGGTGTCCAATAAGGCTTGCTGAGAAGCAGGGTTGAATCAGTGCGGCAGGAAGGCAACGCTTCTCTCTTTCAAACAACGAGGGCTTGACGAGAGGAACATCAAAGCATTGGGCGACCCAAGGATGGTACTCAAATATTTGAAAAGCAGATCCCAGGGAGAAGACAAACAACTGCACCAGAAGGCTTAGAAGTGGTGAGGAGCAAGAATGCTGATGCTGGGTAATCCAACTCAATGCAGGTCGGGATAAAGGCTGCTAATCAAAACGAAGAATCTCCCTGGAATGCTTAGCTTGGAGCGCTAATTGTAATTATTTTCTTTCTTTCTTTTCTCTCTTTTTCTTTCTTTTCTCTTTTTTTACTTTGTCTGTCTGTCTGTCTGTCTGTCTATGTATCCCTATCTGTCTCTGCCTTCCTATTATCTATATCTCTTTCTCTTCGTCTGTCTGTCTTTCTGTCTAATCTCTCTCTCTGTGTGCTATCTATTATCTGTATCTTTTTCTTTCTTTCTTTTTCTGTCTGTCTATTATCTATATTTATCATCTAGATCTACCTATCTCTGTCTCTGTCTGCCTATTAACTATATTTCTTTTTTTTCCTTTGCATCTATCTATCTTTCTATCTATCTATCTGTCTGTCTGTCTGTCTGTCTGTCTGTCATCATCATCTATATCTACTTACCTATTTCTCTGTCTCTACCTGCCTGCCTATTATCTATTTTTCTCTCTTTCTCTCTCTTACTTTCTGTTTCTGACTGTCTATCTGTCTATCTATCTGAGTTGCCCGCAATAGTTATGTTTTTATCAGCGTTTGTTCACGTGTGAAGAACTGGGTGAAGAAAGGAAGAAAGGAAGAGAAGGGACTCACAGAAGTGACGGTGTCATTTTTCATGGCAGAGTTATACTGAAGGACAGAACGAAGGGGTTCTTTGGTCGGGAAAGTCAGGAGAGGGGACTTGGTGGCGATCTCGCAAACACCCTCGTACCACTCTTCAGGCCAAAGACCTGTATTGACATTGGGAGAAAAGAATTAAAAGCAAAAGAACGGTAAATATTATTTCTGGACCAGCTCAGGAGGCCTCCAGGTCATATGGAGCCTTTTTGATCAACACTCTGCATTCCACCAGAATCTAATAAAACTTGCGTTAAACTGCTAGGAACAAGCTCCCATCAAACTGTGATGTCTTAGCTAGGCTTCTTTCGAAACCACGGTTTAAACAAACAACTGATTCCCAATGTTTTTTTTTTTTTTTTTTTTAAAGCAACCAGCTCTCAAATGATTTGTAGCAGATGATTTCTTGATCTGGAGCACAAATCCAAATTTGTTTCAGATCCAACAAGAAAAATGCTCCTTTTGGGGGTTCCTTCGAACTTAGGTCTTGCTTTCTAGCATTAATGATTATATTACAATACTAGCTCGATATCTGTGCTTCACTATGAAACTCTGTGGTGGGGCTTAATTTTTGGGGAGGAAAATAAGGGGGAAAAAGTTCTGCCTCTGCCTACCACCATCCATCGGTATTCATCTAGCTAGCGTCCTGTGTGTTGAGGGCTGTTTGGAAACTGAAACAGCATTTGCTGTGTGAGCAAGGAGACAGCAAGGAACCTGGATGTGTTCTTGGGGCTGTGAAACTGAAACTGAAACTCCTCTCCTCTGCTTATCTTTTGCATTTGGAACAGATTTCTTTTCAGGTGGGGAGGGGGAGTAGAACTTCTTAGCATCAGAGCATGTTGATAATAATAATATAGGAAATATTAATGCTCTGATGGTCATTTCTAAAAATCCTTTCTTAGTGAGCCCCTAAGAAGCCAAGAGGAACATACATGCCAATTTTCAAGTTTGTAGGCTTTATGGTTCTGGAGATTTTGTGATGATGCATGAGTGGTATTTCGCTTTTTATATATATATATGTATGTATGTATGTATGTATGTATGTATGTATGTATTATAGAGAGAGAGAGAGAGAGAGAGTGAGAGAGAGAGAGAGAGAGAGATTTACAATTACAATAATATATAATTACAATCAAGCCAATAGGTTGGCTGAGTTATCCCTGTGAAATTCTTCAAAACGGATGAAGCTCTTTTAAATAAGATAGAGGGAAGTTTATCCATTGATTTTCTTCTACTCCCAGTCAAGTTGTTTCTCTCTTCGTGCAGGTTCAGAGGAGCACCTGAGATTTACCTGAACCCTCCACAGCAAATCCCATCAACACTGAATACAGCCAGAAGTCGCGGAAGAGTTTCTGTAACCGTGGTTTGGCTTCCTTGATTGGTGGCAAGCGTCTGGTGAGCTGGCAATGAAAACAACATGTTTTAAATGTTTGTTTACAGGAGGGGAACAAGCCAAACTTCGCTAGCTACCAATACAAACAATGATTTTTTTCGATCCTACCCATCTTGGAGTCTACAGCTTATGAGAGTAAAATCACCTCCAAACTCAGTTATGTCAGCCTAACAATTAATTACTCTGGTCCAGCTAAAAATCTAATCTTTAACAGATGAACAGAGTTGGAAAGGAATTTACAGGTCATCTAGTCCAACCCCCTGCCCAAGCAGGAGACCCTACACCATTTCTGACAGATGGCAGTCCAGTCTCTTCTTGAAAGCTTCCAGTGATGAAACTCCCACAACTTCTGAAGGCAACTTCTGTTCCACTGGTTGATTGTTCTCACTTTCAGAAAATTTATCCTTATTTCCAGGATGAATCTCTCCTTGTTCAGTTTCCATCCATTTTTCCTTGTCTGGCCTTTAAATGCTTTGGAAAATAGCTTGACCCTCTCCTCCTCTCTGGGGCAGCCCCACAAATATTGGAAGGCTGCTCTCCTGTCTCCCCTAGTCCTTCTCTTCACTAAACTAGCCATGCCTAGTTCCTGCAACCATCTATTGTATGTTTTAGTCTCCAGATCTTTGATTATCTTAGATAGATTCAGATAACAGAGTTGGAAGGGACCTTGTAGGTCATTTAGTCCAACCCTCTATCCAAGCAGGAGACCTTACACCATTTCTAACAAATGGCAGTCCAGTTTCTTCTTGAAAGCTCCCACAATCTCTGAAGGCAACTTCTGTTCCATCGTTTGATTGTTCTCACTTGATCTTGATATCTTTCATGACAAATGATATAAATTCTTGTCTTTGGCTCAACTGTTTCAAAAGAATTGACAAGCCCATGCAGAATTATCACATCCTTCCCACAGTACCAAAACATATCCATTTATTAAAGGTTTAATTGCTGGAATTAGAACTGACTCCCAGCTGTTTACAATCCACAGAATCAAAAACAATAGAATGCAACCCTGTTATAATATATCAATACCTAAAAAAAACCTCCAACAAGATACCACTCAATCACTAATCAGTGACATCAACTGTAATATATATTTTCAATATATGATATGGAAGATAAAAATCTTTCTTTACTCCTATTTGTAAAAGAATGTATTTTTTTTTTTTAAATAAAGAATATAACCAGAAACAGAGCAGAAAATAAACTTGCAGAAAAAGCAACCCATCAGGGATTTTAGCTGACATGGTGAGTGATTGATTTACAACGTGTTTACTTTAGCAAGCACCCAGTGGCACCAAAGTTCAGACTGCAACATTTTCATCTGTCTTTCTTGCAAAAGCCTTCGTGAGCCTCCCCTTCGCCAACAGAACAGGTAAGGAACATTGATCATCTTTGGTTTTTTGGGGGGGAGGGGGATTAAAAATAAATAATAAGTTTGAGCATTTTTTAGGGTAAAACTGAGACAGAGAATTCAATGACTATAACTCAAGGCAATCAATTTGTCATCAAATCTAATCCTAGTGTTGCCATGAACACTCAGGAGAGGATGGAATGCAACTGCTGGATTTTTACTTCGTATTTTGATGCTACACTGCTGCTCAGCATAGTTTTGTGGGGGAAACACTGTGAAAACCAAGTCTTGCTTGTGGTCATTGTGTTGCATCAGAAAACTGCGAAGGGAAGACTTTTAAAAGTCTTTTAAAAGTTCCTCTAAGCCAGGAGGCTCTTCAAACTTGACAGCTTTTAAGACCTGGGGACTTCAACTCCCAGAATTCCTCCTCCAGTCATGTTAGCTCAGGAATTCTGGGAGCTGAAGTCCACAAGTCTTAAACTTTGCCAAGTTGGAAGACAACTTGCTCTAGTCTAGGCAGTACAGGTGGCAAATCAATTTGGATGGCAGAGAGTAAGAAAAGATAGATAGTTCTATAAATTAAGGCAAATCTATATGTCCCCAGGATAATATTGCAGGATCCAGTCTGGGTCAGTCACTGGGACGACAGGTTTTTGTCTTCTGAGCTTTCGGACTTCTGCCAGAAACTTCTCTCCAGCAAAGTTGTGTTGTTCTGTGTGCAGCTACTACAATGATTGGACAAGCAGGCACAAAAACAGCCACGGTAGTGATTGAAGGCTGGGAAACAGGCCCCTCGGTCAATCACTTCCCTGGCTGTTTTTGCGCCTGCTCGTCCAACGATCTGAGTACTGATAATGCTACTTAGTTTGGTAATGAAATGTCTGCAAGAAAACAAGCCAGCTCAGAGACTACCAAGGATCCCACAGGCCATGATGCTTTCTCTTTCAAGTACGTTATGACCAGTGGTAGGATTCAATTTTTTTAACTACCGGTTCTGTGGGCGTGGCTTGGTGGGCATGGCAGGGGAAGGTAAATGCAAAATCCCCCTTCCCTCCCCATCCCACTAACCTGCTTTCCAGCTCTGTTCTCCTGTGCAGGGCAATCAAAGGAGATCCAACTGATCAGCTGGGACTCAATGGGAGGCAGAGAAGAGACAGAGGCAGAGCCAGTCAGAGGTGGAATTTGCCAGTTCTCCAAACTACCCAAAATTTCCACTACTGGTTCTCCAGAACTGGTCAGAACTGGCTGAATTCCACCTCTGGTTCTGACTCAGTTCTGTTGGTGGGAATCGGGTATTTTTACGAACTTAGTGCAATGCAAACCATGCCTTAGCCCGGTGTGTGTCTCAGAAACCTGTTATATTCAGCCGCTCTTGAATATGAGTGACTCAAGTGTCCATCATCGCAATAAGTCTGTAGAGATTCTCAGTCCTCCAGGTCATGGTTGTCCCAAAGGTGCTTTTTCAGGAGGCAACTGGACTTTCTGGTTTCTTTTCTTTTGAAGATGTTTCACTTCTCATCCAAGAAGTTTCTTCAACTCTGACTGAATGGTGGGGAATAGAAGGACTGATGCTCCTTGCAGACAGCTGGTCATTTGCATCCTTTTAGAGAGTCTATTGAGGCCACTTGGAGGTTTTATCTGTGTCCTCAGGGTCACCTGAGTACTGTAAATGATTCTTGTAGTCTACAATTTTCTCCTCTGGAAATCCATTCCTACTCCCACGCTATACCAAGGGTGTTCCTCCCAAATTGTATGGCAAAAATTCTGGAGAGAGAAAAGTCTTCAAAAGAAAAAGCAAGAAAATCCAGTTGCTTCCTGGAAAAGCACCTAGTCCATCCCCTCAATCAACCAGTCTCAAATGATGATGTTCCCACAATTTCCGAAGGCAATTCCTGTTCCATGGGTTGATTGTTCTCCCTGACAGAAAGTTTCTCCTTATTTCCAGGTTGAATCTCTCCTTGTTCAGTTTCCATCCATTTTTATTCCATGTCTGGCCTTCAGGGACTTTGGGAATAGCTTGACTCCCCCTCCTCTCTATGACAACCCCTCATGTATTGGAAGACCGCTATCCTGTCTCCCCTGGTCCTTCTTCTCCCTAGACTAGCCAGGCCTGGTTCCTGCAACTATTCATCATAGGTTTTAGCCTCCAGTCTCCTGATCATCCTGGTTGCTCTTCTCTGCACTCTTTCTACAGTTTCAACATCTTTTTTATAGTGTGGTGGCCAAAACTGGATGCAGTACTCTAGGTGTGGCCTTACTAAGGTTTTGTAGAGTGGTATTAGTACCTCCCTTGATCTTGATTGTATCCCGCTGTTCATGCAACTTAGGATTGTGTTGGCTAGTTTGGCTGCTGTCACACACTTTGCAATTAGTTGATTCAAACATCCCAACCGCATCTAGTTGACTTCACTCTTTGGAACCCAAATTTTATTTTTCATCTACGAAGAGAATCTGGTTCAGCAGACCATGTAAAACCTGTGCCCATCCTCTTGTCTAGACCTTGTTCGAAGGACCCTGTTTCCAGCCGAAATACGATGAAGATCTTCTGGCATTCAGCGGTCTTCTTCTCCCTCACCATCTCCTTGGTCTGGTGTGATATCAAGGACCTTCATGGGCACTTCGATCAACCGAGTGAGGAGGCCCTATCCTTCCACCCTCGTGGCCTTTTCAACAACGAATCCCTTCAGGGGACAAACCTGTCCCCCGAATACCACCAAGAAAACACCGTGACCAACGACTTGAGCATGGAAGAGGAGGAAAACTACGAATACGTGGACTTTGACAAGCTCTTACGCGAAGACGACTATATTGATATCATCGATAGCATCCCGGAAGCAACGTCTTACGTCGACCAAGGAAACGTGCTGGCCCTCTTTCGCGGGAAGACCAGAATCCAACGTCTCAACATCCTGAACGCCCATTTTGGCTTCAACCTTTACCGAAGCCTTCGGGATCACGTCAACTCTTCTGACAACATCTTCTTGGCTCCGGTGGGCATCTCCACTGCCATGGCCATGGTTTCGTTGGGACTCAGAGGCCGAACACAGAAGGAAGTCTTGGACGTTCTCGGTTTCAAAGTCTTTGTGAACGCCAGTTCCACCTACGACTATATGACCGTTCACAACCTCTTCCACAAACTCACGCACCGGCTTTTCCGGCGCAATTTCGGCTATACCCTCAGGTCGGTCAACGACCTCTACATCCAAAGGCAGTTTTCCCTTCTGAATGAGTTCAAGGACAATATGAAGAAGTATTATTTCGCTGAGGCCCAGGTGGCCGACTTCTCTGACCCAACCTTCGTCAGTCGCGCTAATGAGCGAATTGTAAAGCTCACCAAGGGCTTAATTAAAGACGCGCTCATTAACATACACCCGGACACACTCGTGATGATCCTCAACTGCTTGTACTTCAAAGGTAAGGCGAGAAATATCAGTAAAGGCTAGGGTTGCTGTTTTTTTTCATACAGGTAGAACACAGAATAATAATAGGAAGGGAAGGGACCTTGGAGGTTTTCTAGTCTCCAACTGGTGGTCTGCGAGAAAATTTTGGCGGTCCCCAGAAAAATTATATGCATTTTTTTATATTGCACTTAATCAGGGGTCCTCAAACTATGGCTCCTGGGCTGCATATGTGCAATGAATGTTTGTGTTGCTGCAGAAAGTTTCCCCCTTTGGGGTCTTTTTGTGCAGGTCAGAGGAGGGGGGCAGAAATTCCAACTTGGGGTCTGCTTCAGACTCCTGGAGCTATGCTTTGGATGAGGACTGGAGGAAAGGGCCGCTGGTGGCGAAGAGCCCGAGGGTCTCGTTCCAGTGGGACTGTATTATGGCCTGGAACTGGCTGGCTGTCTCAGTCCACTGAGGAGCCTCCAGGTGCCGGCACCTGGCCTTGCACTCCTGCAGGTCTTCCCTCTGCTTGGAAAGCCTCTGCTCCTAGTTCTCAGTGAGGTGCTTCTGCTGAGGCTCCTTCATGGGCAAATCCAATTTGAATGGAGCCAGCTGTTTGGCCCACTCTTTCTTGTGGGGGCTGCATAGATCCAACCACTGCTTCCTGTTGGGGCCCTAAGGAGCCTGGGCGGGGAGGCAAGGAGTGGCTGGGAGGAGAGGGGCAAGTAGAGGCCGGCGAGGTGCCCCTCAATATGAGTGACATCGAGTTAGCCATGCCCACCCAGTCACACGATCACCTAGCTACACCCAGCCAGCCGGTCATCAGGCAGATCGTATTAGTGGTCTGCGGGATTTAAAATCATGAATTTAGGGGTCCCTGAGGTCGGAAAGGTGGGAGACCCCTGTTCTAATACACCCCCCCTACCGATTGCAGGAGATCTCTTACCATTCCAGGCTTTCTTTGGGCTTCGTGGGATGAGTACATGTGATCACAGAAAAAATAGCATAGAAAGAGCATCCCTTTACTGTATCTTATAAGAGCAAAGAGTGTGAAAAGACCTTTAAATACAGGTAGCTCTTGATTTACAAGCAGTCATGATCCAGGGTGGGATCAATAACCAAGGCACAGAAAGAAAATAAAGTCCCTTTACGGCCTCCAACTTGGCTCCAGTGTCCAATTATCCTCGGCTGGAAATCAAACTCTTAAAGAAAACAGTTTACAGAAGGGAGTAAATGCAGTCTGCACCTAAAGTAAAGTTAAATTCCAAATAAAAAAACACAACACAAACCACACTGAAAGAATTACTACGGCAGGCGATGATTAATTGCAGACTTCTACCAGTTAATGCAGCAACCACAGTTGGGAGGAAGCCAAAACACAGATAACTGTGATAAGAATAATGCATGCTTAGCTTCCAGCACTGCGCCATGCACAGTTTGTCCTTAGCAACAAAAATATGGGTCCAAATTGTGGTTGTAAGTTGAGGACTACCTATATAAAGAGTGGTGCAAGTGGTTAGAATGAAGCATTGCAGGCCAATTCAGCTAATTCTGCCCAGCAGTTCGATCCTGACCAGCTCAACGTCAAATCAGCCTTCCATCCTTCTGAGGTGGGTAAAATGAGGACCCAAATTGTTGAGGGCAAGAGGCTGACTCTACTTAAGAGAGGGTGGGAAAGCACTGTGAAGCGGTACATAAGTCTAAATTCTACTCCACTCCATTCCTCTTGTGGTACAGAGGTGCAGTATTGCGGGCTAACTCACTGCCCACTGCGAACAGTTTGATCCTGATTGGTTCAAGGTTGACTCAACCTTCCATCCTTCCGAGGTGGGTAAAATGAGGACCCAGATTGTTAGGGGAAAGAGGCTGACTCTGTAAACTACTTAGAGAGGACTGGAAAGCACTATGAAGCAGTATATATTGTCCATCCATCCATCCATCCATAGTGCACAGTGGTGAGAGTGCAGTACTGCAGGTGACTTCTGCTGACTGCTGGCTGACTGCAATTTGGCAGTTCAAATCTTATCAGGCTCACGGTTGACTCAGCCTTCCATCCTTTTGAGGTCGGTAAAATGAGGACCCAGATTGTTGGGGACAAGAGGCTGATTCTGTAAACCACTTAGAGAGGGCTGAAAAGCACTGTGCAGCAGTATATAAGTCCAAGGGCTATTGCTATTGCGAATTCTGCTGCAAGAGAATCTGAATTTCCAGCTCCTGGTGGACTTCCCAGGGAGTCAAATGTTAGCACAAAGAGTTGTCAACCTTTGAATTCCCTGAGTCAACATTCTGAAAATAATCTTTTTAAAAAGTTCATGATCCAAAGTTCTGTGCAAACTGCACCACTGTTATAGTTAAGAACGGCTTAATTTGTAATGGCGTCAGACACCACTTCAATATCAACAAATAACAGAGCAATTTTACTTTGAAAAAGCTTCTCAGTCGTGGGCCTTGGAAGAGGAAGCACAGAAAGCCTGAATACCATATTAAACTTCACAAATACAAAACCACGGCAAACGTTTCTGCCAACACTAGCCTGCCTCAAAAATTGCAGCTATAGGTAGTCTGCTCCTCAACTTATAACCATTGGTATAGTGACTGTTCGGGGGGAAAAAAAAAAAAAAAAGTTGTAGTACGGTGGCGCTGAAAAAAGTGGCACTGAAAAAAATGACTTATGACTGTTTTTTACACTTACGACTGTTGAAGCTTTCCTGTGGTCATGTGATCAAAATTAAGAGGCTTGGCAACTGGCATGTACTTATGACAGTTGCACTGTCCCAAGGTCACATGGTCCTTTTTTGCGATGAGCAAAGTCAATGGAGAAGCCAGATTCGCTTTACAACTAACAACTGCAGTGATTCACTTAACAACTGTGGCCAGGGAAGTCACAAAATGGGGTAAACTTCACATAACAAGGGTCTGGCTTTACCGACATCAATTTGAGGCTCATTGGGTGGCCATTAAATCGAGGGTTCCTTGTTAGAAGTTTAGGAGGGATACAGCTAAAGGCGGTCAGGAAAACCATATGTAGAAATGAGCAGATTAACATTAGCAATTAGAGAGCAAGAAGAAAAAGAGCATTATAAAAGATGGGATTTATTCTATCAATGGCTAAATAACAGAAATTGAAGTATATTATACTAGTAATGATAGGCTATAGCTGATCATTTTAACATAAAATATAATACAATAATATAATACAATAATATAATACAATAAAATATAATACAACTTTCTAATAAAAATTAGAAAGAATTGAGATGTGCTCTAAAGGATAATATGGAATTGAAATTAAAGTCTAGTGATTGTATAGTAATAATATGACATGGAAAGTTAATTAATGCAACATGAATATATATTTAAGAGGAAAAGACTATAGATATTGTGCACAAGACATATGTATAATTGAAAGAAGGTTTTATTTGTTGTTTTATATACTGTGCTTTGTGTTTATGTTGGTTGTTAAAAATAAAAGAAAAACCTTTTATTAAAAAAAAAAAAAAGGAAAACTGTTGGGGAAAAATGACAAACTCAAAAGTGTTTTCATTGGTTGTTGCCAGGAACCTGGGAAAACAAGTTCCCAGTGGAGGCGACCTACAAGCAGAGTTTCCGGCTGAACGAGAAGGAGACGGTGAAGGTCCCTATGATGAAAGTCAAAGCCAACTTCTTGGCCACCGAAGACAATGAGCTGGACTGCAGGGTGCTGCAACTGCCCTACGTGGGGAATATCAGCATGCTGATTGTGCTGCCCTATAAGCTGTCTGGCCTGAAGACCCTGGAAAACCAACTTAGCCCCCAGGTGGTGGAGAGATGGCAGAAGGACATGACCAACAGGTATCCTATGGCCCCCGGAGATCCTGCGTGGCCTAAGTATCTCACACTCTCTGATTCCTATCTAAAACAATGGTTATGGGCTGGGGGGGTTTAAGGCGCCTAGAGAGAAAGCAAGAGACTGGGAGTTCTCCTTCATGAAAGCTAGCTAGGTGACTCTGGGTCAATCATTAGGAGACGGTGAGTTCCAGTCTTGCTTTAGGCCAGCTGGAAGCCAGCTGGGTGACTTTTGAACCAGTCAGCAGGAGACTGGAAGTTCTAGTTCCACCTTAGGCATGAAAGTCAATTATGTGACTTTGGGCCAATCACCAGGAGATTGGGAGTTCGAGTCCTGCCTTATGCCTGAAGGCCAGCTGGATGACTTTGGGTCAATCATTAGGAGATGGTGAGTTCTAGTTTTGCCTAGATTTTTTGTGCCAATCAGCAGGAGATAGTGAATTCTTGCCCCACCTTAGGCAAGAAAGTCAATTGAGTGACTTTGGGGCAATCACCAGGAGACTGGGAGTTCTAGTTCCAATTAGGCAGGAAAGCCTGTTGGGGGACTTTGGGGCCAATCAGCAGGAGAGTGGTGCCAAACAAATAATCCATAACTGGATTATGAAAATGACATGAACCAGTTCATGTTTAACTTCTAATTCTCTCGCTAGAACCCGAGAAGTCATGGTGCCCAGATTTAAACTGGAGAAGAGTTACGACTTGATCGAAAATCTGAAAGCAATGGGGATCGAGGAGCTGTTCACCCCGCGTGGCAACTACTCCGGCATCTCAGAGGAAAAAATCACCATCAACAAGGTAATCCAGCATTGACACCAATTAAAACTCCAGGAAGTTTTCACTTTGTGTGAGGGACAGAGGGGAAGAATTATTCTGTCCCGGGTTCCTTTAGGTTTAGGTGTTGTGGTCAGAAGACGGCTAAGAGAAATGTTCTATAATTTTGAGATTGATAGATTGATAGTTCAGGAAAAAAGAGCAAATCGGACAGTGAAAGATGGACCACAGAGAAAAGGGAGAGGACATAAAGAATAGATGGGCAGAACAAAAGCAGATTTAATTACAGACACATTAAAAAATTACCGGTCAGGTACACGGCTGAGCTACAGCACCCCAGATAGAACCATTTATTTATTTACCTACTTATTTGATTTTTATGCCAAGTTTATTACTTTATAAACACCTCATGGCAGTAAACATTATATTGTACTCCTGCTTCCTCCTCTTTTTCCCACAACAACCCTGTGAGGGCTGAGAGAGAGGGACTGGCCCAAAGTCACCCAGCTGACTTCCACGCCTACGGCGGGTCTAGAACTCCCACAATCTCCTAGTTTCCAAGTCAGCACCTTCACCGCCTTATCAAACTACATCAAGCTTGGTTTGGGCTATTTCTGAATTTTTAATCTTCCTTTCGACAGTTCAATCATCAAGGGACTATCACAGTGAACGAAGAAGGGACCGAGGCTGCCTCCGTAACCACCGTGGGGTTCATGCCCCTTTCTGCCCAAATCCGCTTCATCATTGATCACCCCTTCCTCTTCCTCATCTACGAACACCGTACCAGCTGTTTACTCTTCATGGGGAGAGTTTCCAACCCCAGCAAATGTTAAGCGGCAGAATCACATCCGTAGGGGACAACTGCATGCCGAAAACTCGGGATTCATTTACACTATTACTGGTTTTTATAGGCAGAGGTAGAGCTCAGGTGAATCACAGCCCTGCTTTCCCCCACCCTCTCCCAAGCTGACACAGGTGGTCCTTGATTTATGACTGCAATTGAGCCCAACATGACCGTTAAATGGTTAAGACTGTTAAAAGCTGTTAAATGAAGTACTGCAGTGGTTATGTTAGTCACCTGGTTGTTAAGTGAATCTGGCTTCCCCCCACGTAATTTTGAACGGTCACGAAACAAACCGTTGTTCAATTGAGGACTAGCTGTATCTTCCAAATGAGCTAAGGTGGCCAACGCTGGAGACAAAGAGAGAGAGGGAGAGGGAGAGGGAGAGGGAGAGGGAGAGGGAGAGGGAGAGAGAGAGAGAGAGAGAGAGAGAGAGAGAGAGAGAGAGAGAGAGAGAGAGAGAGAGAGAGAGAAAGGAACGAAAGAAAGCAACAGAAAGAGAAAGAAAAATAAAGGAGACCAAAAGCGAGAGAAAGAAAAAGAAAGAAAAAAGAAAGAGAAAGAAAGAGAAAGAAGAGCAACAGAGAAAGAAAAGGAAAAGAGACAAAGAATGAGTGAGAGAAAGAAAAAAGAGAAAAAAGAAAAAGAAAGAAAGAATGGGGGAAGGAAGAAAAGAAAGCAACAGAGAGAGAAAGAAAAAGAAAGGAGACAAAGAGAGAGAAAAAGAAAGGAAGAACGAAAAAGAAAGAGGGAGGGAGGGAGGGAAGATTTAATTTTCAAAAGATGGCTTCTGAGTCTTTTTAGGAGCACTTGTGATAAAACTCGCTCTATCTCAATAGCATTATGATTATAAAATTCATTTATATTTAATAAAAAATGTGAAACAACCAAGAAGCAGTCTTAACCTTTTTATTTGGGCTTGCGTCAATGTTGGGAAATTCTGCCAGGTGATGACTTGCAGTGCCTGCAGAAAATGCTGAAAAGGCCAATTTAAGGGGGTTCTGAGGTTAATATGCAAAAATCACCATCACTTTTATGACTTATTCTATGCATTTTGTGCTCTCTCGGCTTGGGGGTTTGCTTGCAGGCATTTCGCCACCTGACTAGCTAATACCATCAGTACAAGAAGAGAGTGGGGTTTGTGGAACGGAGGAGGAGAAGAGGGGAAGGAGGACCCTGAGGTCCTTGGTGCTCTCTGAGCTGGGTTGTTCTCTTGCAGACGTTTCATGACCCAACTAGGCAACATCATCAGGATATAAGGGTGTGGAGTTTGCTACTGGTAACAGTGATAAAATCCATGATTATCCATTCTGCATATTTATTGTGCAATTGTCCTAAACAAACATTTTGTGGCCTACTGGAATGTTATTTCCCCGCCACAATCCTTCATTCCCTCCCTTTTTATAAACTCTTACTAGTTGATCCATGGCTGTTGATATGCTCCTTGATAATTCAACAGTGATAACAGATAATGAGAGTTGGAAAGGACCTTGTAGGTCATCTAGTCCAACCCCACACCCAAGCGGGAGACCCTACACCATTTCTGACAAATGGCAGTCCAATCTCTTCTTGAAAGCCTCCAGGGATGACCCTCCCACAACTTCCAAGGGCAACATCTGTTCCATGGGTTGATTGTTCTCACTGTTAGAAAGTTTCTCCTTATTTCCAGGTTTATTGTCTCCTGGATCAGTTTCCATCCATTATTCCTTGTCTGGCCTACAGGCGCTTTAGAAAATAGCTTGACCCCTACCCTCCTCTCTGGGGCAGCCCCTCAAATATTGGAAGATGCTCTCCTGTCTCCCCTGGTCCTTTTCTTTACTAGACTAGCCAGGCCCAGTTCCTGTAACCGTTCTTCATATGTTTTAATCTCCAGTCTCCTCATCATCCTGGTTGTTCTTCTCTGTACTCTTTCTAGAGTCTCAACATCTTTTTTGTAGTGTGGTGACCAAAACTGGATGCAGTACTCGAGGTGTGGTCTTACTAAGGCTTTATAGAATGATATTAGTATCTCTCTTGATCTTGAGTGTATCCCTCTATTAATGCAACTTAGGATTGCATTAGCTTTTTTGGCTGGTGCTGCACACCAAAAAAGCTAATGCAATCCTAAATTGCATTAATAGAGGGATACAATCAGAGATATTCCTGGATATCAAATTGTCCTTTTAACCAGTCATGAAGTTCTACCACCAAGTTTTAAAAGGAAGAGTAGACGGAAAACACAATCACAACTGAGGACTCACGAGTATCACAAATTTTGCAAGAAAGCTAAATATTTGCTTTCTAGACCCTTAATGTAACCATTAACTTCTGTCAATACCCAGGAGGGTATTTACTGAGTGACAAGCAGTTGGGAAAACAAAAACAGATTAGAGCCTGTCTGATCAAACATCACTTTGAAGTACAGGTAATCCTTAACTTATGATCATAACCGAGCACAAAATTGATGTTGCTAAGTGGGAAATTGGTTAAGTGAGTTTTGCCCCATTTAACGACTTGCCAAGTTTGTTAAGTGAATCACCACAGTTAAGTTAGTAACAGGGTTGTTAAGTGAACCTGGATTCCCCTCCCTTCAGAAGGTTGTTAAAAGAGGACCACGTGATTCAGGGAGGCTGCAACCATCATAAACACGAGTCAGTTGCCAAGCATCTGAATTTTGATTCTGTGGGGAATGCTATAATAGTGGTAAGTATGAAAAACGGTTGTAAATCACTTTTTACAGGGATACTGTAACTTTGAATGGGCACTAAATGAACTGTTTTAAGTGGAAGACTCACTGCAATGTAGTTGGAAGCCCTTGGGGTAAAAATCACAGTTCTTGAGTGGGAGGGAAAGCTCTTATGGGACACTAGAAAAAGGCTTTAATTTATTGGAAGTTTAAATGACAACCAAATTAAGAACAAAACAAAACAAAAAGATGTTTTTTTTTTCCTTTCATTGGAAGGAAGCAACAAGGAAAGAAAATGGAGCCTCCTGCAGAAATGCTCCATCACAATCGTAAGTCTGTGCCCAGAGAGAGAGCATTGCATGCCACCTCTGGCATGCATGCCATACGCTCACCATCCTAGCCTTATTCCATTTCAGATAGGTCTCTGGACAGATAGACTGTCCAGTCTCTTCAAACTTAAAGACCTCCAGTGATGGAGCATCTACATCAGGAGTCTTCAAATTGGCACCTTTAAGACTTGTAGACTTCAATGCCCAGAATTCTTCCTCCAGTCATGTTAGCTCAGGAATTCTGGGCGTTGAAGTCCACAAGTCTTAAACTTTGCAAAGTTTGAAGTCCCTTTTGGTCTACAACTTCTGAAGTCAAGCCTTTCCACTGGTTAATTGTCCTCATTGTTAGGAAGTTTCTCTTAAATTCCAGGTTGCTTCTCTCCTGGATTAATTTCCACTCATTGCTTCTTGTCCTGCCCTCTGGTGCTTGGGAAAATAAATTGATCCCTTCCTGTTTGCAGCAGCCTCTCAAATACAGGTTTTTTTAAAAAAAGAACAGCAATGAAAAATAAACCTATTTTAACTCGTGCAAGCATGACTTTTGCCCTTCAGGCACATGCAGTGGAAAATATTGTTTTGAGAAATCCAGACTTAAAAACAAAAAGTATGTTTACACATCAGGGTCTCGGAGTACCCTTCTGATAAACCTGCAGCTGTTAACATATAATCTGGAAACGTTTCTTTAAACAGTACTCCTTCATATATTTTTTTAGTATCACTCACCAAGGTGTCCAAAATTGCTGTACCTGGTGTTCTAATGGTCACACTGAATAAACTTTCAATGTTTTTTTCCCCCAGCTTCTGCAGAAAATGAGGGATTTTCTTCAGACATGCCAGGCTAAGCTGCTTTGGTTAGCATTTATTGCAGCCTTATCCAACCTGAATAACTGAAACTTTCAAGTAGACATGCCAAAGGTGTTTTTTTTCCCCCTTGAAAATCATCCCAAAGGTGCTTTTTCAAGAGGCAACTGGACTTCCTTGTTATTCTTTGAAGACGTTTTGCTTCTCATCCAAGAAGCTTCTTCAGAATTGAAGACGGTTCTGGGTTGAGAAGCGAAACATTTTCGAGGGAAAACAAAATCAAAAACAAAGGAAGTTGCCTTTTGAAAAGCACTTTTGGGACAGCCACGATCTGGATGACTAAGATTCTCCGTAGAGAACAGGTGGTCACAGAAAGAACACCGCTTTCAAACAGGTGGTCAATGACCTTCTAACTTCTAGCAGAGCACACACACCAAAAACCAAAAAACTCTTGGGAGAACTTTCTCCAAATTTCCTACAATGCTTCTGGTTTGGCTTAAAACCATACACTGTCTCGGGACAGGAAGTGAACACTCACCACAGCAATAACAGGGATCAGCACTCCGAGGTTGCCTGCACTGCTGGAGGCCTGTGAAAGACAATGGAGAGCAATTGAGACCAATTAATGACCCCCATAATCCCTTGCAGTTGGTATCTGGGCAACTGAATGGAGCTAGCTGGATGTTTTAATGGCCAGATGCCCTTCCTATTGCCAATGCAGAGTTTTGTTCAGCAGATACATTCTCAGCGTGCCCAGAATATCTGCCTCAACCTAGGATTGAACTCACAGCCTTCTGATTGTGAGGCGAGAGCTCCACCTCTTGGCCACTGTACCACTCTAACTCCCATTCTCCTGGTGACTGGCCCAAAATCACCCAATTGGCTTTCGTGCCGAAGTGGGATTAGAACTCACCATCTCCTAGTGATTGGCCCAAAGTCACCCAGCCAGTTTTCATAATTAAGGCAGGACTTGAACTCCCAGTATCCTGGTGATAGGCTCAAAGTCACCTGACCACTTTCATGTCTAAGGTGGGACTAGAATTCACCATCTCCTAGTGGTGATTGACCCAAAGTCACCCAACTGGTTTTCTTTTTATAAATAAATTTTATTAAATTTTAAAATTTTAAAAAACATAAAACTTTATACATTGCTGTCAACATCAAGACATCTTTTGTATCTCCTTACATTTTTCAGTATATGTATTTACTTATTCCTTTACCATTACATCTTACTCTTGCTATAAATCAATATCTTTTTTCCTTACACATCAATCTTCTCCATGGTATATTTACATATTTACATATTCCCTCATTCTTTTCTTAACTGCCATTTTATTTTCTTTTTATTTCTAAACCACTCATCCCAGGCCCTATAGTAAATTGAATCTTCACACCTGACTGGTTTTCATAGCTAAGGCTGGACTAGAACTCCCAGTCTTCTCATACTTAAGCCAACACCTTAACTACCAGACCAAACTGGCTCTTTGTTTCATTTTAACTGTTTCCATTGAAATTTTAATAGTTGGTTTTAATTATTTTAAATATTTTGGGTGGGTTTTTTTTGTTTCTTGACTCTGTGTCTTGTTTAGAGATTGGCAGCTATAATGCAATTGATAATGAATATGATTTATAATAAATAGGGAGAGATTTTTGTTCTGGAGATTGATAAGAAACACCGTAGCCTACCTTCAGTGCTGGCCCTTTCTCACTTGCCCGCTCGCTGGCCCTTTTTCCTTCCAGCCCCAGCTGCACAAAAAGTTCCAACAAATTCATCAGCAGCTCGTCCACAAGGTGTTCATCCTGTATATTTGCAGCTATGTTAGCCAGGGCATTAATAACAGCTAAGGAACAGTGTCTGATGAGAAGGGAGGAGGTAGGGCAGAAGAGGGATGGAAAAAAGAAGAGAAAACCAGAAACATCAACTTTCTTATGAAACATTTTATTTATTTTTTCTCGTGTTCAAAGCTGGGCAAGATTATGAAAGGGAGTTTTGAATCTCCTCTGAAAAGCCTTGAAAAACAGGACTTAGATAATCCCTCCAGGTGAGATGGATGGCATTGAAATTTAATAACTAAATACAGGTAAAGAGTTTCTCTTGTCCAGTTGTATCCAACTAGGAGGCAGTGCTTATCTGTTTCTTAGACAAGGGAGCCAGCATTGTCCGAAGACATTTTCTGTGGACATGTGGCCAGCATGGCTACATGCCAAAGGTACACAAAACGCTGTTACCTTCTCACTGAATGAAGGTAATGAATTTCTATGCAACAACTACAATAGTATTGAGTCAGTTGAGGGCAGTATTTACAAGTTTGGATCTATGGTATATACTCTATGCTCTTTTGTTCTAAGTAGAGTTTCCTGTTTCCTGTTATGGTTATATAGTTGAGCAGTAAAGCACATGGTGACTGTACTCTTTGTTTTTTCTGTATGGTGCTTTATATAAACAGAATTTGTAATAATTGATCTTCCTCGCATTTGCAAGCTTTTGGACTGCTAGGCGGACAGAAGCTGGGGCAAGGAATGGGAACTCATCCTGTCACATGTTGCTTGGGTTTTGAACCTGGGCTTTCAGTTTTCTAGCTGACAAGCTCAGCGTCTTTAACCACTGAGCCATCGCACCCATAAATAAAACAGAATAAATCCAGGTGGCACCAGATCTAACACCCTAATAAAAAAAAAATCTGGGTAACCATTTTGATTGTCGTGTGAAGCATCAGTTCCTAGATTAAAATAATCATCGTCTTCTTTTAACAACCCCTAATCCCTTGAGGGGTGGAGTCTGGGCAACTGAATGAAGCTAACAGAGTGTTTTGCTGGCCAGATGCCCTTTCTGTCGCCAATGCGGAGTTATATTCAGCAGATATATTATCTTGGTGCCCAGAGAGAGAAATATCTGCCTCTACCTAGGATAGCCTTTTGACCGTGAGGTGAGCGCTCCACCTCTAAACCACCACACCACTCCTTTCTAGATTAAAATAATGACATGGCAAAAATCTACAAATGTTCACATCAACCAGTAATTAAAAAAAAACATATTGCAGTAGTACAGCAAAAAAAAATTAAATTACCTGTATCCATGATCTTTATAGTCTTTAGTTGCAGAGTATACAATGGAGCTTGCTTTCACGCTGATCTGCTGAAACAAGTTCCACACCTCCTGGTAAATATATTGCTGGAAATAAGGAAACAAAACCTAAATTAGCAGGGGGAACAAAAACTTTGGGTAACAAACAATCAAAACAAATGAAAACATTAACCCTAACACCACGAATGGGAAAACGAATCCAACATGATCTCTTAAAAGATGTCTAGAAGCTTCAAGGAAATGGAGGAAGTTTTAAGTCCCAAGATGTCCTCTTGAGAAGTGAGACCTAGCAGAATCTTTGCAAGCTGTTCCTAGATGTAAAAAGTCAGTTGAGCCCAGTTTGCTGCTCTTTAGAGTAGTCCCAACTTGGCACATGGGGGTCAAAGGCTTTGGGTAGACCAAAATGCCACTTTGGCAAAGTTGGAGGGAAGAAAAAGGCAGGAGAGGAGGAAGAACCTGCAAAAGAGTTAAAATGCTCACCAAATCTCTCCCTGCAATGACAGCCCTCTAGCTAAATTCTCGATTAGTGGGAGGAGGGGAGAGACACAACACTTATTAGACTAACAGGAGGCAGTGTCAGCCTTGGAAGCTATATTTTATGCAGAAACTTCCAAGTTGCCACATCTTAGTGCCTGGGAAACTGGGAGGGCGGATTTCATGGAGAGTTGGAAGAGTAGACTCAACAACATTCTTTTCTCAGAGAGTCAAGGATATGTTGCCCTGCACCTGTAGGGGAGTGTCTGGAGGAATGTCTCCAGTTGGGACGATGGTGGATTGGGCCATGTGATGGACTGGTGAGTGCAAGGATGGGCTTTTGATTTTCAATTAGGAAGGGAAAACCCGGAACTCTCAGATTTGGGTTTTCCCAGATGTGCCAACATGACTTCTGTAAATAAATTCTCATTTGGATGAACTTTGTTTCTGAGTGCTGAATAAAATGGGGACTTTCACTGGAATGCTGACAGCCAGTTTCAGAGAGAACTTAATTGGGGACAGGGAAGAAGAAAACATCAACGAATGAAAGCAAATATATGTGTCCCAGGATAATATTGCAGGATCCAATCTGGGCTGATCACCAGAAATTTAGTCTTCTGAGCTTTCAGATTTGTACTAGAGCCCATCCAAAAGGAACCTGTCTCTTACCAGACTGTGTTATCTTCTGGTAGATAGAATTTCCCTGAGGATGAGTCTGGAAGCTTATAAGACTAAACCTCTGGTCTCGGTGACTAATCCAGATTGTTTTCCTGCAGAAAACATTAAACCCCACTTCGTGTAAATATGTCAGGCCTAGAGAACAAAGAACAACATGCAGAGTTATTATTTTGAGGAGAGATTCCAAGCTCTGCTGCCTCTTTTTTCTCTGGGAAGCAGCCCGTGTCAAAGATCAAGTCCACACGTGAAAGTTGTAAATAAACTGATTTATTTATTTATATTTTGTAAGCTGCCCAGAGTCACCTTAGAGGAGAGATGGGGAGAATAAAAGTTTAATTAATAAATAAAATAAAATTATTGCTACCCTATTTCCCCAAAAATATGACCTACCCTAGCTGAAAATAAGCCCTAGCTTGATTTTTACACATGCACCCAATATAAGCCTTACCCACCAAAATAAGCCCTAATTAAGATCCTGCCCACTCCAAAGTGGACCGGTAAAAATTAAGCTAGGGTGGGGATGGGGGGTGGAGCTACTTACCTTTGGACAGTTGTAGCCAGTCCTGGCACACCCTGAACACCTGCTTTGCAGCTTTCTTCTGCAGCTGGCAAGGCTGGTAAGGCTTTCCTGAAGGCCTCTGGAGCTGATAACAAAGCTCTGGATCGATCCAGAGTTATCGGCTGTTACCTTTAGGAAACCCTTTCCAGCCACAGAAGAAGTTCCTCAAGGCCTCCGACAGCGAAAAGGAGCCCAGGGGCGATACACACAAGTGAGGTTAGTCAGTGGATGACTTCCCCTGAAAATAACACCAGCTTGGCACCAGATAAGGGTCAATGGAATTCAAGGCGGGTTGGACTTATTTCACTTGTGGCTACATAGGGATTCCAGGCTGATTCCTCTTTTGATTCCACCCCCAGATTCTGCCTACATTCTGCCTCCTGGGATTCCAGACTATATTCCATCACAAATACCAACTAAAGATAAATGAAGCAACTGTCAACAGGGAGCTGATCAGCCTTCAGTGGACACTGACAATCAATCACCCAGAATAACAGTTGAATTGACAGCTTCCCAGGCAATTGACACATTCTTACATTTCCGGTGATAACTAAACAGCCCAGCTGGTCAATGATGAGCACATCAAGAGGAGATGGTGGCTGGCAGAACTTCTGCTGCAAAATCTGGAGAATGGGTTCCATCACTTTGGGGGTGTCCCTCAGAGCCACTGCTATGTGGCCCAGTGCACGGATTGTGTGGTCTGGAATGAGGTGGGCTTCCCTTAAAGAAAACAACATGACACTATTTTAAAAAAACCGCATGCATATGAATGTGAAAAAATTACCAATAAAGGAGACTATTTGTAACTCAGGGTTTAGGGGTCTTTGATGCTCTCTGAGTGTGGTTGTTTTCTTGCAGATGTTTCATGACCCTACTAGGTAACTTCATCACTGGCAGAAGGGATTGGAGTTTGAAGAGAGGAGGAAGAGGACAACAACAAAAACAACTATAGGGTCCTTAGTGCTCTCTGAATTTCATCATTTGCTTGCAGACGTTTTATTACCCAAGTAGGTTGGGTGATATGAGTGATATACTGTATGCAGAGAGGACTAAGGGTCCTTGATGTTCTCTCAGCTTGGTTATTTTCTTGCAGATGTTTTGTTACCCAAACTAGATAACATCAGAAGTGCAACACTGATTATGTTACCTAATTTGGGTAATGAAACATCTGTGAAAAAAGTATTCACCTAGCAATGGAATATTCCAGAGAATATTCCCTTCCATTTTCTTCTGGGTCACGCTGAATGTCCTCCCGGACCATGCCAATTCAGGGAAGACTTAACTTTCTGAAAACAAAAGCAGCCTGAGATGTTTTGCACCTGGTACTGTGGATAGAACAGATTGGTTTCAGGTCCAGAACTCCCTAGAACGGGGCCCACCAACCACTGGGCCCTGGACTGGTACTGGTCCGTGGATCATTTTGTACTGGGCCGCAAAGAATGAATAATTGTGATTAATATATATATAAAAATATGTTTTTCATAAAGAAATAGTAAAGCAGCCCTTTACTATTGGGGAAGAATTGATTTTGCCGGTCCTTGAAAAAGTGTTTCTGCGTGAAACTGGTCCCTGGTACAAAAAAGGTTGGGGACCACTGCCCTAGAACACCTCAAACTGCTTCCACTTCAGATAATTTATTTCTGGAATCTGCTCAACTGCTGCAGAACAGCATGGAGAAAAGAAAATGGAACATGTTACTGCCAGACTGATGCATTTTTGACATCCTCAGATGCCCATACGTACGTACATGCCCTCCTTTGACCGTAAGAACAATCGTAAAAAGCTTTTTAGGTTGAGGAACTATCGCGTGGAAAACACCAAATTCCAGATTATCAAAGGATCTGCGCTGAAACCAGCTGATTTTAGGCCTTTTAAAGGAAAGAGACTACAACCCCCAAACCAGGCCTCGGGGAAGGAAGTAGAGATCTCCTGCTTGAGCAGGGAGGGTTGGACTAGAAGATCTCTAAGCCCCCTTCCCAACTCTGCATGATCACTTTGCAGCATTTAAGTCACTTACTTGTCACTTTCTTGGGAGATGTAGAGACGGTTCGATAAACTGGCTAAGAAGGCTTCAACGATGACGGGATCGATGGTCAGCCCGGCTTTCAAACACCTGCAAGATATATAATTTGACTAGAACAGGGGTGGTCAAACTGGATTTTTTTCGAGGGCCAGATCAGCATTGTAGTTCTCCTCTGCGGGCTGGCGAGGGGGGGGAGCAGGGGGAGAAGACGGGACGGTCACCTCCTGCAGCCCCTTGCCAGCCAAAATGCACCACGGGACCACCACATGCCACCCTTGTCAGATCCCTAAAAGTGATACTGCCATTCCATTAGGAGAAGGGGGGAGGGACTTGAATTCGATTCATTGCTATTGCCTGCGACAATTGCTATTTTATGACTTGTATCCTTTTTTCTTTTTCTTTTAGAAGACGTTTTGCCTCTCATCCAAGAAGCTTCCTTCCCTGCCCCACCATTCCAGTCAGAGCTTCTTGGCTGAGGAGCGAAAACAAGGGTGGGATCCTACCGGCATAGCAACCGGAGCGGTGAGCTGCGCGTGTGTGCATGGTACTTGTAAAACAACTTCTCCTGCAAGCAATCACCATCTCTTGCTGACGCGTGGCACTTAGCTGTGCCGTGCAAAGCAACTAAAGTAAGAATAGTTTACTTTACTTGACTTTATTGTCATTGCACCTTGTACAACAAAATCAAACACCATCTTCAGTGCACATCATGACCATGAAAATAAAACACAAACACACATCCTTCACATTCTATACATTGAATTAAAAACCCTTGATATTGTATTAATACGGAACTATATTACTATACAGAAGAATTCAAAAGAGTTACTGCCCTGGGATATAGAAGCTGTTTTTCAGCCTATTTGTCCTTGGTTTTATTATCCTGTACCATCGTCTGCCAGATGGTAATAGTTCAAAAAAAGGGTTCCCAGGATGAGATGGATCTTTGAGGATGTTTTGAACTTTCTTAAGGCAGTGGGGGGGCTCTAAAGCTCTTCCAAAGAGGGGAGAGGGCAACCCATGGTCTTCTGGGCAATGATGTTCACCCTCTGGAGTGCTTTCCTATCTGCCCCGGTGCAATTGACAAACCATTCAGAGGTGCAATAAGTTAAGATACCCTCTAGGGTGCAGTGGTAGAAGGTCATCAGCAGTTTTCCATTGAGTTGTTATTTTCTGAGAAGTCTCAGGTAGTAGAATCTCTGCTGGACCCTTTTGACCAGGGCTGTAATGTGGGCACCCTAGGTCAGGTCCTCTTTTAGGGTAACATCCAGAAACTTAAAACTGCCCACTTGTTCCACTTGGTCTCCATTGATAAGCAAGGGCTGGACGTCTGATCTGTTCCTTCTATAATCCACTATAAGCAACTTGGTCTTATTGGTGTTGAGGACCAAGTTATTGTGTCCACACCACAAAAGCAACCAGTCCACCTCATCTCGATAGGCAACCAGTCCACCTCATCTCAATAAGTCCCACCACTGTTGTATCATCTGCAAATTTAGCAATAGTATTATTAGCGTGAGTGGGAATGCAGTCATGTACATAAAGAGTATAGAGTAAGGGACTCAACACGCAACCCTGTGGTGTATCAACCCTGCAGAGTGCTTTCCTATCTGCCCCTGTGCAACTGGCAAGCCATACAGAGGTGCAATATGTTAAAATGCTCTCTATGGTGCAGTGGTACAAGGTCACCAGCAGTTTTTCATTCAGTTGTTCTTCTCTGAGAAGCCACAGGTCGTATAATCTCTGCTGGGCCCTTTTGACCAGGGCTGCAATGTGAGCACCCCAGGTCAGGCCTCTTTTAGGGGAACACCCAGAAAATAAAGAATAAAGAACAGCCTAGAGCCCGGGCAGGTGGGCGGGCCCAACCGAAGAAAAGATGATCTTCAGACTGCTCTTCAGAGCTACCAGTTCTATAGAACCGGGCCGAACTGGTAGAATTCCACTGAGCGAAATGTCTTCAAAGAAAAAAACCAAGACACTCCAGTTGCCTCCTGAAAAAAAACACCTTTGTGAAAGTCCTCCAGTTACGACCATAATGGAGTTGGCAAAATCTGCTGTTTGCTAAGAACCCAGGGTGGCTTTTCCACCTGCCGAGAGAACCAACCTCTTTGCACACCTGAGATAAAACCTACCTGCAGATGTTATCAATTGCAACGTCCCGGAGCTGTTCGTACATGGAGGACTCATTTTTCTTGCCCGATGTTATGCTCAGCGTGGACTCAGCGTGCTCGTTGGTTATACTGATCTTAATGTCGTTGGTGCCTAAGAGGAAAAGAAACGGAGAGGGTTGCTTGGTGAGATTTTCTTACTCCAAAAGCATTTTATTATTAAAATAAATTTGATAAAGATCCTCAAAAATCCAATTTCAATTTTTAAAAAAATCCAATTTTTTAGATTAAAAAAAATTCATCAATTTTTATCCACCCTGCTGACACCCCCCCTTAAACACCGCTGAAGATGTCACTTAAGAAAATGTTTGAAAACCTGCCCAACAAACTCAAGAGAATGAAACCTTCATCCTCAAAAGAAAAATCAAATGGGCTGCTTAATTGATCAGGAAGACGCAGCAGAAAGTGAAAACATGAATTGGACAAAGGTTGCAGAGGGCATCTAATAAGTATATCCAGCCCTGGCCGTCCTATCAGTTTAGGGGATGGCCATGGCTGCCTGTTCCTGCACACCGGTTGCTCTCATCAATGGCCGACCGGTGGTGTTAGGTGTTGTGCTTTGCCGGCAGCCTGTGCAGATGGCAGCGGAATCGGACAGTGGGGAAGAATGGGGATTAGTCTGGGAGCCTGGGGAGGACTAGGACAAGGGTCCTGTGTCCAATGCAGAGATGAGGCCAGGGCCATCTGGGAGTGGAGTCCTGACTCTGGAGCCTCCAGAGTCTGGCAGTAGCAAGGCAGAGAAACAAGGGGAGCCTGTTCCCAATGTGCATGTGCGCAGAGCTGCTAGAAAGTAAGAGCAGCTAAGACAAAAGGGGCAACTCGGGAGTAAGACTTGGAGGTGATTGGCCCTCCCCTAAGGTATAAAGGAGGTGCAAAGGTAGAGAAACCTTTGTACGAAGCAATGTCGCTCTGTTCAGATTAAACCTTGAAGCTCTGTGTGGACTTTGTACTTTGGTTGGTTTTTTACAGTTCATTTGGCACTTTAATTGTTTGCAGCAATTCAAAGGAAAGAAAGGTGGGTGATTATCTCGAGGGACTGTTTGGGACTCATTATGGGCTGGGAATGAACATAATTCCCAGCACTGAAATAAAACTGGAGTTGTTTGGACTAAGCCTGTGCTCAATTACGGTCTCAGGAAGCCTTGGTCAGAAAAGAAGGGCCATTTCCTCAACAACTGATTGACGGTGTTCATAACTATCAGCGTTCTCCATTATCACATCATTCACAGCTGTCGGTGTATTCCATTCTCTCTCCAACAGCAGATCGGTGGTGTTCCCAGCACTCGGGTGGATGGCGCTGGGCGCAGGACGCTGCCGGAAGCCACTGGAACTACCTAATATCACTGGATGTTGGCTATGAGGGAAGGGACATGCCTATGGGTGTGGTTTCCACATGTGTATGTAAGCAGCACTGGTAGGCAGTAGCTTCCACCGCTGACTATTCAAAAGTTTGTGCTCATTCGTGCCAGTTCCACATTAAAACCTTGTATCAGACAGCCGCCTGTTTCTGTGTGTCTTTTGTTGAGTTGATGGATGAGTGAGAAAGCAAACCAAGAATACCTATTTGGTACTGGCTGTGATATTTGTACAATTTCACCAGGACTGGAGAGGGGATCACAAGGAAATCCCGCAAAGACGGATTGACCGAGTGAACCACCACGGGGAACCTCTCGCACAAGCGGCCAAGACCCTGTGGGGGGAAAAAAGGAAAGATTTGGAACATTACATGTGACACGTGGAAGAAAGGCCACACAATCCTGGCTCTAACACAGGGGTTAAACCCAAGGCCCAGGAGCCAGAGCCGGCCCGCAGGGTGCTTAGATCTGGCCTGCAGGGCTGCTCTGGAAACAACAAAGGACTGGCCCACGGTGTCTCTGCCAGTGAAAATGGAGTTCCGCTGCCACTTTGCCTCCTGGGAAGCCACCTCTCTCCCCTGGGAATCCAGACTCCATTCCACCACACCTGTAAGCAGCAGATCAGAAGAGGCAAGTGGGCGATGATCACTTTGCTGGAGGTCTTGGACTGCAACTTTTCGGACAACCGGATGCAGAGGTTTTCTGCCCCTGATTTGCAAGAGAAAAACTCTGTTAGAGGAAACGTCTCGTGGGAAGAGAAGCAAACTCAGACGAAACCCAAAAGCTAAACAGATGCAGTGCAAAACTTGTGCAATCAAGGCAGGCCTCTTTCAGTGACAGTCATGACCAGAAACAGTCACTAAATGAAAAATAATGCTTTACAAGTTTAAATCCACCTTAGGGACTGTACAGGATTTATTCTTGCTTGTCACAAGCAAAAATGCCTGTCAGTTGTAAATGCAAGGATTGATCAGAAAAGTAAATTTTTCAGCACCATTTGTTACTTCAAACGGTTGTTGCACACGGCAGTCGGTAACCATGGTGTCTATCTAAATAGTCAATAACTTATGAGAGGTGGGCTGCACATACTGTAACAACCAGTTAGCCTAACACAGAACCGAAAATGTGAGCATGTGCGTGCACATCCCCTTTGCGATTGCACATGGCTGCAAAAATACAGGGATTTCCTGCATGCGGCAGCTGTGGTGAGTAGAGTGGCGCTGGTGAGACGCGGAAAGCAGCTGGGCTGTGTGGGTGGGGTGAGCGAGCAGATATATAGGATGGGATAGCACCGGGGTGGGTGGGCAGGCCCAGCCAGTGGTTAGAACTACCCTGTTTCCCCAAAAATATGACCTACCCTGAAAGTAAGTCCTAGCTTGATTTTTTACGTGTGCCCAATATAAGCCCTAGCCCCAAAATGAGCCTGAATTAAGATCCCGCCCAGTCCAGAGTGTATGGGTAAATAATTAAGCTAGGGTAGGGTTGGGGGTGGGGTGGAGCTGCCCTACTACTAACCTTTGGACAGTTGTAGCCAGGCCTCACACACCCTGGCATCTGCCTTGCTGGCCCATTTCTTCTGCAGCCGGTAAGGCTGCAAGAGTTTCCTAAAGGCCTCTTACACGCAAGTGAGGTTAGTCAGTGGATAAGCTCCCCCCGAAAATAAGACATGGTGCCTTTTTTTAGGGTCTTATTTTCAGGGAAACATGGTACTGGTACAGGTGAGCCGGACCAAACTTGTAACAGCTTCCCCACTGCTTACAACCACAATGGAGCCAAAAATGTATGTGTGGTTAAATGAGAAATTTGTGGTTTTTTGTAAGTTTTTTTTATTTTTTAAGGACAAACACGAACAAACACAAACATAAAACATTAACATAAAACCATTTTCCAAAATACAGCATGTCAGTTGGTACATTTCTTTCGTTCAATGTCACAATATCAACAGTCTTCTCTTCCAAACATACATTCATATTACATAGGTCAACTATACATGTTATATTACATTATTATATATTCTAATGTTATATTATAATATAATATTATATTACATTATACTATATTATTATTGTATCATTATTAGAATCAACTATAAATTTATATATTTCTTATCGAGCAAATTTCAGGAGAAATTTGTTAAGTGAGTGTTTTTTTCCCCGACTTTTGTCATCATATTTGTTAAGTGAATTAAATTAAATTAAATTAGTAACCTGGTTGTTCAGTGAATCTCGTTTCCCCATTGATTTTGCTTGCCAGAAAGTTGCAAGAGGGGATGGCATGACCCCCAGGACACTGCAATCGTCATAAATGTGAGTCATTTGCCAAGCATCCAAATTTTTGATGAGGTGACCACGGGGATGCTGCAACGGTCGTTAAGTGCAAAAAACAGTCTTAAGTCCCATTTTTCATTGCCGTTGTAACTTTGAACGGTCACTAAATGAAATGTTGTAAGTTGAGGGCTACCTATACAGATGGCAGAAAGTCATCAAATGGGGCAAAACTCACTTAACCATGGTCTCACTTAGCAATGCAACTCCTGGGCTCAATTGTGGTCGTAAGTAGAGGACTACATGTGTACAAGACTCACCTTGCTCATCCTTCACAGCCCAAACCATAAGGTCCACGCAGGCGGCATTCGCCTGGCAACGCAATTTCAGCGGATTCAGTTCATTGTGCAATTTATCGACTTCGTGAAGGAGCTTCTGAAGCTCCGGCTGGCTGGTGTTGAATTGTTCCAGCACGAAATCGTGAATTTCTTTCACAAAAGAGTTGGGAAGTTCTAAGAGAAGGAACAGACAAAAAAAAAATAGGTAAGTCGAATTCTGACAAAAACCATGTCTGGACATACAGTAATGGTGCAACAAAAAGGCATCAGGTTGGGGGAAAACGCTGGATCCTAAAACTAATTGGCCCTTCTTTCAGAACCAAAAATATCTTTTATTCCCCTTTGACAAATGTTCTTCATACAGAACCACTCAGTTTTCCACAGAGAAGCAACAGGAGAATATTCTCTGGGACTCTGGGAATATTCAGTAGGAAAATGGCTTAGCTATTTTGTGAAAACTCATGCAATTTTGGCCACCACAATGTAAAAAAGATGTTGAGACTCTGGAAAGAGGGCAGAGAAGAGAAACAAAGATGATGAGGGAGCTGGAGGCTAAAACATATCAAGAATACTTGAAGGAATTGGGTATGTCTAGTTTGATGAA
Organism: Laticauda colubrina; assembly: GCA_015471245.1. Classification (NCBI taxonomy): domain Eukaryota; kingdom Metazoa; phylum Chordata; class Lepidosauria; order Squamata; family Elapidae; genus Laticauda; species Laticauda colubrina. The sequence goes on along the minus strand of BLBF01000060.1, from coordinate 3,577,452 downwards.
AAAGAGGACTAGGGATGACATGATAGAAGTCTTCCAGTATCTGAGGGGCTGCCCCAAAGAAGAGGGAGTCAAGCTATTCTCCAAAGCACCTGAAGGAAGGACAAGAAGCAATGGACGAAAACTAATCAAGGAGAGAAGCAAACTAGAACTAAGGAGATAGTTAGAATAATTAATCAATGGAATGGCTTGCATTCAGAAATTAAAAATGCTCCAACACTGGAAGTTTTTAAGAAGAGATTGGATAACCATTTGTCTGAATTGGTATAGGGTTTCCTGCCTGATCAGGGGGTTGGACTAGAGTACCTTCTCCCTCTTCTGCTTCCCCACTTCTTCCTGTTCTGTTCTATTCTATTCATTTTGCTTCTACTTCTCTCCTCCTTCTCCTTATTCTATTCTATTCTGTTCTATTTTATTCTGTTCTATTCTATTCTATTCCTTATTCTATTCTGTTCTATTCTATTCTATTCTTATTATTCTTATTCTATTTTTACTCTTTTAAATCATCAGGAAGTCAAAAGCTTATTAATGCCTTTTAGTGGCCAATGATCCAATGGAAGTTTTTTTGTCTTCTTAACTCAATCGTCCTACCTTTCATATGGTACAGGGTGTCTCTCAGCATTTTGAATTGAGCAACATAGAGAGAGTCGCTGAACATTTTGTAGAAGAGCTCAACGTGTGGATTGGCCTGAAAGGCATTTAACAGAAATTAGTCAATTCAAGAGCAAATTTTAAAGCTTCGGATTTGCATGGTGGCGATTCCTTTTTTAAAAAAAATGAAGGGACAAGTCTCCCAAACGAGCAATTAACAAGCCTGTTGACTTTGATCCATCATATGACTATGTAAGAAACCAGGGTATTTGGATGATTAATCAACCAGAGAACCAATCAGCTGCTCAGAATTTAAATATAGCTCCAAACAATCAATCCCACAATCTAGTGACCACACACCAGACATATATAAGCTAAAGAGGAACAGGACAAGGACATCCTTACTTAGTCTGGTCACAAAGCGTCCTGAAGCTAAAATGAAACAAGCTTGGAGAGCAAAACCACTGGTAACTTCTAAAACCCGAGTTACAAAGTATTTTCTATTATTCCACTGCAAAAATAAATGTACCTCGATAACTTCAGTTGCCACTGCATCCAGGTTTTTGAGAATAGAGTCCCCAACTATTTGCTTGACCTACGGTTGAAAAGAAAGATATATGTATATAAAATCCAAACGTTTGCAAAACATTTGAGCATGACATGGACTGTATAGGTGAGCACATTATAGGTACTCCTTGACTTATAACCATTTGTTTAGCGACTGTTCAAACTTACGAAGGCACTGGGAAAAAGTGACTTGAGACTATGGCTGTTGTACCATCCCTGAGGTCATGTGTTGTGGTTAGCCAGCAGCAGGTGCAGATGGCTGAGGAGAGCAAGGACTCAGATGAGGGGCCAGGACCATTAGGGAGTGGACTGCTGCCTTCAGAGATTGTGGGGGCTGGCAGCAGCAATGAGGAGGTTCCCGAGGAGCCCGTGCCAAGTATGTACGTGCGCAGGATTGCTCATAGGACAGAGCAGTTACAACAGCACAGGCAACTCAGGAATAAGGCTGCCCCTCTCTTAAGAAGATAAAAGCCGAAGGCAAAGATGTTTTGAAACTCCAGCCTCATGGACATTCCAGTATCCTGAGTTTATATTTGAAGATTCTTGTATGTCTCGCAAAGCTTGTGCTTATCACAGCTAATTATTTTGCAAAAGCATTCCAAGGTTTCTGTTCTTTTTGAATTGTGTTTGATTTATCGGAAAAGGGCGTGGGTCAGAATATCACGTGACCTCCATTTGCAACCTTCCCAGCAGGCTTCTGACACAGGAAAAACAAGGGAAGCCAGATTCACTTAATAACAGCATGATTCACTTAATGAATGCAGTGATTTGCTTAACAACCCTGGCCAAAAAAAAAGATTGCAAAATCGGCTACAATGTGCTTAGCAACTGCTCTGGTTAGCAGTAGACATTCTGGTCCCCATTGCAGATCACTGATTAAAGATTCAAGGACACTTTTAGCCCTGGAAATTACAAGTAGTCATTTGTAATAAATCAGTAATCTCTACCCACAAATTCGAACAATTTGGTAGCTAACAGGAAAGAGTTAATAGATTTTGCAGTCCTCGTTATTAAATCTTTTCTGGCTGCAGAGAACTTTAGGCTACACTGTCCCAAAGGTGCTTTTTTCAGGAGGCAACTGGATGTTCTTGTTTTTTTCTTTTGATGATGTTTCGTTTCTCATCCAAGAAGTTTCTTCAGCTCTGACTGAAGATGGTGGGGAAGGGAAGGATTTATACTCCTTGCAGACAGCTGGTCATTTGCATCCTTTTAGAGGGTCGTTGAGGCCACTTGGAGTTGTGTCTGTGTCCTTAGGGTCACCTGAGTAGTGCAAATGGAGCCTTCTGACAGGATGGAGGGGAATGGAAGGATTTATACTCCTTGCAGACAGCTGGTCATTTGCATCCTTTTAGAAGGTTGTTGAGGCCACTTGGAGGTTTCTCTGTCACCTGAATAGTGCAAATGGGTGTGGAGGCTTCTTGAATATAAACTCATCCCAAACAACCTGTGCCTGTGTTCAATAATGAAGAGACACAGGGAAAACAAATAAACATCCTGCAGAAGCCACAGCTCCACAACACAATCCTTTCAGCAGTTCCAAGAAGTTCCACATCCATTTGCACCACTCAGGTGACCCGGAGGACACAGATAAGCCTCCAAGTGGCCTCAATGGACCCTCTCAAATGCAAATGACCAGCTGTCTGCAAGGAGCATAAATCCTTCCATTCCCCACTATCCAATCAGAACACAAGAAGCTTCTTGGATGAGAAGCAAAACATCTTCACAAGAAAAAACAAGAAAGTCCAGTTGCCTCCTGAAAAAAAGCAGCTTTGGGACAACCATGACCTGGAGGACTGAGAATTTCCACAGACCTTTATCCTACCAGGGATAAATAACTCCCAGGGGCAGCCCACTTACCATGTTCAACAACTGGCGAAGCATTTCTAGTGGAATGTTAAACTCCTTGTTACTAATCCCATTAAAGAGGGGCGAAACAGAGAAACTGGAGCTGATGGTGGAGAAATAATATTCGGGATCGACCGCGCTTCCATCTGGCAGATAGGAACCTGCTTATTAAAGAAAGGAAGAAGAAAAATGGTAACCAACCTCTTTTGTCGCCCACGGAGATGAAACGGAGAGAAGGAAGCATTCACTCTCTCTTCTTTTTAAATTATTATTTCTTTTAAATGATTTTATTTTCAAAATGCATATGAAAATTTACATTTTAACAGTTCTGTGTCAAGCATTACTTATATACCTAAATACAACATTTACAATTCTTCTCCATATCAAACCTTGTTTCTCTTATCTAACCCTATATACATAACATTTCCCAAACCTCACAGAACTCAGACTCTTCTTTCCCTTTTAGTTTCCTCGTCAGTCTGTCCATCTTGGCCCAATCAAGTATTTTATTTATTCTCATGCTTTCAGAAAACAGGACGTATTCACTCTTAAAGCCGATCATTTAACCAAAGTCCAAGAGGCTACACCAGGGATCTTCCAACTTGGCAAGTTTTAAGACTTGTGGACTTCAACTCCCAGGATTCCTGAGCTAACATGACTGGAGGAGGAATTCTGATAGTTGAAATCCACAAGTCGTAAAGCTGTCAAGTTTGAAGACCCCTGTTTAAACTTCTGACAACAGCCAACCAAACATGGCAGCATTAAGACTTGCAGACTTCAACTCCCAGAATTCCTGAGCCAACATGACTGGAGGAGTAGT
>BLBF01000060.1:3548236-3573622 GCA_015471245.1 Laticauda colubrina | reverse complement strand
TTCTGGGAGTTGAAGTCCACAAGTCTTAATGCTGTCAGGTTTGAAGACCCCTAAGCGACACGCTTCATTAGATTTCCTTAAGAGTGCAAGAAAACTGTAGCACTGACAGAGCTCGCATGCACTGGCTTTCACTTGAGGATTTCAGGAGGTTGCTGACCGCAGACGTGTTTGTATGACAAGGTGACCATGGTTTAGCATCGGTGGGGAATGCAGGATGGGTAACATAACAAGCTCTTGCTGGCCACTGTAGGAAGTTGGCCAGCACATCAGTGGTTGCAAAAAAAGGAGAATATTTGTAGCTCGGGGTTGAAATGAGGGGTCCATGGTGCTCTCTGAACTTGGTGGTTTTCTTGCAGACATTTCATGATCCAACTAGGTTAACATCATCAGTGCTAGAAGGGAGTGGGGTTTGTGGAGGAGGAGGAGGAAAAGAAGAGGAAGACGACTGTGAGGTTCTTGGTGTTTTCTTGCAGATGTTTCAATACTCAACTAGATAATGAAGGCTAAACCAAGTAACATCATCAGTGCTCATTATCAGATGACTGATGTTATCTGGTTTGGGTAATGAAACATCTGCAAGAAAAACAACCAAACTCAGAGAGCACCAAGGACCCCAGAGTTCTCTTCCTCTTTCTTGGTCCTCCCTTTCTCCTCCTCTCTGCACATCCCACTCCCTTTAGCATTGATGTCACCTAGTTGGGTCATGAAATGTCTGCAAGAAAACCAAGGTTAGAGAGCCCCAAGGACTCCTCGCATTAGTGGCACAAAATGAGAGTATCCAGTGACCAGAGAAGGAGCCAAGTTAGCAAAGGACGCAACTTGGGGACAACATTTTCATGTATTATATTCTACATGAATTAGATGTTTGTTTTTGCAAAAGAAGAAAGAAATACCTTCAAAATACTGTATAGCCGTTCCTCCTGGAGAACCAGGTGGAGGGATTCCACGATCAGGACTGACCTGAAATGGAGAGACAGGTATGAAATACCATCCAATGGGGCTGGGCTTTGCTCTGTCCTACTAGCTGGGTGGGAAAAATTAAGATGATAACTAAAATATTTCGAAGAAGGGCCACTGCCCCTAATTTCTCCTTGGTTGGTGGTCTTTTGAAATCCAAGCATCTTTCGGGCTTGAAGAATCAGGGCCTCACATTAATTTCCAGTTCAGCTGATTTATTGCTCGTGCCTCTGCAGTGCATAAGAATCTAGTCAACTAAAGGCCAGCACTAAACTGGTGATAGATAAGAGTTAAAGAAACATAACTTTTGTGACTAAGGAGGGAGTAGAATTCACCCTCTCCTGGTGATTGACTCAAAATCACCCAGTTTTCATGTCTAAGGTAGGACTAGAACTCACTGTCTCCTGGTGATTGGCCCAAAGTCACCCAGCCGGCTTTCACAGATAAAGTGAGACTAGAACTCACCGTCTCCTGGTGATTGACTGAAAGTCACCCATCCAGCTTTCATGCTAAGATGGGACTAGAACTCATTATCTCCTGGTAATTGGCCCAAAGTCACCCAGCCAGCTTTCATGATTAAGGCAGGATTAGAACTCACCATCTCCCGGTGATAGGCAAAAAGCCATCCAGCCAGCTCTCATGCCTAAGGCGAAATTAGAACTCCCAGTCTCCCAGTTTCTAGCCTGGTATGTTCACCACTTAATTGCTCCAGGCAGAGTTACTTCTCATCATCATCATCCTCAGGACCACTATTTTTGTAGAGTGGTGTGGTGGCCTAGAGATGGAGTTCTCACCTCACAATCAGGAGGCTCTGAGTTCAATCCTTGGTTGAGGCAGATATTTCTCTCTCTGGGCACAATGAGAATATATCTGCTGAACAAAACTCCACATTGGCAACAGGAAGGGCATCCAGCCAGTAAACACTTGGCTCCTTTCAGTTGCCCAGACATTGGATTATGGGGGTCATTAAAAGAAGATTGTTAGGGATAACATTGTTTACCCTAACTGGTTTAGGTGAAATAATAACTATGAATCATAGTTGTGTATGTTAAAGTGTCTGCAGCTTTAACTGTGGGATAGTAATTAAGGGAGTGGTTATGAAAACACTTTAAAAGTAGCAAGTCTACAGCTTGCTCACTCTGGCTTTGATGATCCCTGATTACTGCTTGGAATCAAGACTGCATTGCTCGAACGGGAGAGACAACAAAGGACTGATTTGTAAGTGAACTGACATAGGATATTCTACATGGACTTTGCTAACTGAATATCCCTGAATGGACTGACTACTTGATACATGACTATTGGACTGTTATATGACTATGCCATGAACTTATAATGGAATAAACTATATTCTTGATAGCACAAGCGTATCTGTTATTTTTACTGTATGTTAATAAACATACAAGCTTAGCTCACTCATTTATCTGTGTGCCTATCTGACTAACGCTGCACATTCTGTTTAGCTTGTCTACCTAACCCTGGTTGGGGAACCCAGGCTTAACAAAGATAATCGGAAGGACCACAATTTTTACTGTGCAAATTTTCAAGATTAAATAACCCTCACCCACGTGCTTAGTTTTTCAGCTAGGTTGGAAATGCACTGCTAGGCACACCATCTGGTCAGTGTCAAAGTGAGCCTGGAGTTCAGGACATGGGGGATACAAGTAGATTTCATTCTAAAGGCAACTGCACCTGTGAGATGCTGGAAACGCTGCTCGTTTTCCTCTTTAAAGATCCTTCTTGGCAGACAGTCAGCAGGGAGTTGGGAAGAATTGAGCGGAAGTCATTGAAGGAACGCCTCCGAATCCCGTCTAGCTCGCTGGAGGCTCGGCGGGAATGTGGGGTCACTTTGGGGAAAAGCTTGGACAGCAGAGCCTCTTCTGAGTGGCTGTAGCGACCAAACGCTCGGGATATTCCGATTAGGCAAGGCAGGGCATATTTGCACAAATATTCTGGAAAACAAGAAGTTGGGAGTTTATCTACCTCATCCGATAAAATGGCGGACTCCAAACTCTGGGGCACAAGAGACCGGTTTCGTGGAGAGGAGTTTTTCTGTGGACCAGAGGGGGGGGCATGATTTCGTGTGCTGCCTCCACCCCATGGATGAGACCTTGCTTGTTTGTGCAGCCCAGTTTCTGGCATGCCGTGGGGTCGGGGTTGGTTCGTGGCCTGGGTGGTTGTGGACGCTGGCAGTAGAATGTTTCTTCCAACAAGCGGTTGCTACGTTAGCTTTCTAAAAACTTTTTCTTTTTTAGATTTTATTCATAAACATTTTTTGAATACAGCATTTTGACCGAGTATATTAGTTACAAAAACACAAAAAATGTAGCTAATACTGTAAAAAAAATATTGTCCCATTGACGACTACTACTACTAGTATGACAACACATACTGTAAATTAAGAAGTCTAATAATACTATCATAGTTCTCGTACAGTACAATTCCCATTCTTTGTGTTTAGTTCAGAAGTCTCCAAACTTGGCAACTTTAAGACTTGAGCAGAAGTCGTTGAAGGAACACCTCCGAATCCCGTCAAGCTCGCTGGAGGCCCGGCGGGAATACGGGGTCACTTTGGGGAAAATCTTGGACAGCAGAGCCTCTTCTGAGTGGCTGTAGCGACCAAATGCTTGGGTTATTCCACTTCCCAGAATTCTCCATGGGAGTTGAAGTCCACAAGTCTTAAAGTTGCCAAGTTTGGGGACCCCTGGTTTAGTTCATTCATATTTTTAGTACTTATAACAATTATAGTTGTATACCATCCCTGTTTTTGATAAGACCGTTCCTCGTTTTCCTTCCTCTAAATTCTACCCTTATTGTTAACCACTCGTAAAATCTATTCCATGTCAAATAGTATTCTGAGTCTTCTTTTTCTTTTCTTTTTAACATTAATCTGTCCATCTCAGCACATGCTATGATTTTCCTGATTACCTCCTCATCTGCTTTCTAAAAACTCTACAGGTAGTCCTTGACTTATGACCAATCACTTAGGGATTATACGAAGTCACCACAGACTCTCACAAATGACAGATAGTCCCTTGACTTACAATCATTTGTTTAATGGCTGTTCGAAGTGACAGCGGCACTTTTAAAAAAAAGTGACTAATGGCTTTTCATACTAATGGCTGTTGCAGCATGCCCAGGGGATATGATCAAAATTTGGATGCTTGGCAACTGGCATGTACTTGTGACGATTGCACTGGGAATGTGTGTGTCATGCAATCACCATATTAAGCAAAGTAAATGGGGGAAGCCAGCTTTGCTTAATGACACGAGTCACTTAGCAACTGTGGTGATTCGCTTAAGAACCATGACAAAAGAAGTCGTAAAATGGGGCGTGGCTCATTTAACAACGGTCTTGCTTCGCAATGGAAATTTGGAGCTCAATTGTTGCTGTTAAGTCAAGGATTAACTGTACCATAGTCTTTTGTGGATGAAAACAGTGGGAGAAAGTGGAGCTGAATTTAACATTTGCTGTTACAAGGAGCAATATGACATCAGAAGCATATCTTGTTTACCTTTGTCCTGGATTTGTGGAGACTGACACATCCCCAATAGAACTTGCAGCACTTGTAAAATTGGCTCCAAAACCTGTAATAGTAAAGGGCAACAATTCAAAATAAAAATCTAGGGGCAGAAGTAACATGACATAAACATGTTTTATATTGTAACTCCAGGTTGTTAACAATAGAGGGTAGCATAAACTAACCAAAATACTAACAGTAATGTAAGGCTACAGAATGAAGTAGTAGTGTTATGTCAGAAGGTTGAAATGAAGATAAAGCCAGAGCTGCAATTAAATTATCTCCTTCTATGTTTCTAAGCACCTGATTGCAAACAGTTGAAAACATGCTTGCAAAAAGAGAGTTTAACTATCTTCAAAGAAAACCATAGAAGACCTTTGGGACTTTAAAATGACAGGAAAAAAAATAAGTTAACGGTCAATGTGTTGAATTGCATATGGCCACTCTTACCTGCCCTCTTTTTTTTTATTTAAATTTTTATTAAGGAAACATTAAAAACAGTTGAACACAGTGCAACTTTGTTGGCCGTCATTTTGGCCATACATACTATAGCACAGAAATACATATAACAGTTAATTTCCCCTTTTTCCCTACATTGTTAATATGCCAGTTACATATTTGTTTCAATTTGCATTTATATAATTTATATAGATACTTATAACCTAGCTTCTTTTCCATCTCCTTTTCCCCCTTGTAATCTTCATATTCATATCGTATTTGTCCATTATATTTCATTTTCTTTAACTTACAAAATTTTTACTTTCATTCCTATAAAGTGTCAACAATTTTTTCTTTTCCTTGACTCCAACCATTGATACCATTTTACTCCAGACTTCACAGTACTGTCTCACCCTTATCCTTAATTTCTAGAGTTAGTCTGTCCATCTCTGCACAGACTAATATTTTCCTTATTATTTTGCTTTCTATAGAGGTGTCTTCATTCTTCCAGTTTTAGGCATACACCAGTCTCACATCAGTCATTATGTGTCACATTAAATATATTGTTCCTTTACTATATTTTTCATCTATAATTCTCAATAGGAACATTTCTGGTCTAAACTCTATTTTTTGGCTAACCATCTCTTCCATTCATACCTTTATTTGCCACCAATACTTTTTTGCTTTTACACATTTCTACCATGTGTGATAGTAGGTCCCTATCTCCATGTTGCATTTCCAGCATTGTGACTCTTACCTGCTCTCTTAAAGATGCATCTCTGTAGGCCACATCGGACAGCAAGGTCACCAAACAGAAGCTGAAATTTTCTGCAACTGGGAGGGTGCCTATAAGCGTGGTAATTAATGGAATAGGATTGTGATTAACTAGATGAATGCACGCTAGTGATCCACCCAAGACCAAGATGCGGGAGGCTCGGAAAGCTTTTTAGTTTATTTATTAATTAAATTTATTTGCCACCCATCTCATTAGTAAGTCATGGAAGTGAACACAGTGCTAAACCTTCACCCCTTTTCTTACTGCCTGGCCTCCCAAATCCAGCTTTAAGAAGCTGACATCAGATAGTCTAGGCCAGGGCTCTGCAACCTTAAACACTCCAAGAGCCATTTGGACCCGTTTCCCAAAGAAAACACCGGGAGCCACAAAACCTGGGTGGGCGTGGCCAACTCAATGTCACTCCCACCCAGTCACATGACACACACACATCCCGCCATGCCTACCTAGGTTTTGTGGCTCCCGGTGTTTTCTGTGGGAAATGGGTCTTTCTCGCTCTCTCTCTCCCTCCCTCTCATTCCTCTTTTTTGTGTTTTACCTTCTTAGGCCAGGCGAGAAGTGACTGGGAGGGGAGGCCGAGGGGCAGGGCCAGCCAGTGGTGGGATCACCCAACTGGGAGCCACAGCAGAGGACCCAAAGAGCCGCATGCAGCTCCAGAGCTGCGGGTTGTTGACACCCGGCCTAGGCTAAGCCAATACTTCTCAAACTTGGGGACTTTAAGAGGTGTGGACTTCAACTCTCAGAATTCTGCGTGCTGGCTGGAGAATTCTGGGAGTTGAAGTCCACACCTCTTAAAGTTGCCAAGGTTGAGACACATATGCCTCAGCCTAAAATCTAGCTAAACTCCTCCCCGCCTCCCAAAAAAACACAGTTTAAAAAGTCACCTCGGCCTTTTCGCGAATTGCTTTCTTCAATCCACTGCACTTTGGGAAGGCCTCTCAATAGCCGGAGAAGATAAGGGATGAGTGAATCTTTGTGCTGGAAGAACAAATTGTTGTGACATTAAAAAAAGCCAAAACCACAACAACAGAATGCAGCTGGAAAATGTTATCTCAGTACTCTAAGAACGAGGCCAAGCTCAGCTCAAATGCATTGCACAAATGATCAGAATAATCTGTACAACATGGCTGATAAGATTTAAGCAGAAAATACAGAGAAAAGGGTTTCACAATAGAATAGAATAGAATAGAATAGAATAGAATAGAATAGAATAGAATAGAATAGAATAGAATTCTTTATTAGCCAAGTGTGATTGGACACACAGGAATATATCTTTAGTGCATATGCTCTCAGTGTACATAAAAGAAAAGATACATTTGTTGAGGGTCAAGAATCATTAGGTACAACACTTAATAATAGTCACAGGGTTCAATAAGTAATCAAATCATACTAGGAAATGGTCAATATAAATTGTAAGGAAACAAGCAACAAGGTTATAGTCAAACAGTTGCAAGTGGGAGGCAGTGTGTGATAAGGAGTGATGAGAAGATTAAAAGTAATAGTAGTGCAAACTTAGTACATAGTTGGACAGTGTTGAGGGAATTATTTGTTCAGCAGACAGAGATTGGGAAGAAACTGTCCTTGTGTCTAGTTGTTCTGGTGTGCAAGGCTCTATAGCGTGGTTTTGAGGGAAGGAGTTGAAATAGTTTATGTCCAGGATGTGAGGGGTCTGTAGATATTTTCACAGCCCCCTTTTTGACTCTTGCAGTTTTCAGGTCCTCCATGGAAAGCAGATTGGTACTAATTGCTTTTTCTGCAGTCCTAATTACTCTCTGTAGTCTGTGTCTGACTTGTTGGGTTGCACACCAGTGTTTGTCAACTATAAATGTGGACTTCAACTCCCAGAATTCTCCAGCCAGAAGAAGGAATTCTGTGAGATGAAGCTCCTCGCATCTTAAAATCGCTGAGCTTGAGAAACACTGCTTTAAACAAATGAACATGGCTAAACAAGTTTAGCAAACGTGAGATATCACGGTGTTTTAATAGTTTTATTTCAGTATGTGGAGTTTTTGGCCGGTGCCCTAGAGAACCTGAGGAAGGGGGGGGGGGGGTTGTAAATCTTTTTTTAAAATGTTTTAAGTAAATAAAGGGGAATGGTACCTGCAGGTCAGACTCTATTAGAAAAATTCCCAGTGCAATCACAGCATCTCTGCGGCGTTCGTCCAGCTGAAAAATCCCATGGATATCCACCGGACACATGCAGAGAAGTTTTTGGACCTATGGGAGAAAAAGAAAAGGGAGGATATACAGGCAAACCTCAACTTATGACCAAAATTGAGTCCAAAATTCCTGTTGCTAAATGAGATGCCCGTTACATGAGGTTTGCAAATTTCTGTTGCTAAGGAAGACATATTGATAAGCGAGATTTCCCATTTTACGACCTTCCTCACCATACTTAAGTAAATCACTGCAGATGTTAACTTAGTAACAAGGTAGTTGAGTGAATCTGGCTTTCCCATTGACTCTGCCTGTCAGAAGATTGTAACATGGGACAAAACTCATGCACCAAATGTCTTGCTTAGCAACAGAATTTGGGGGCTCAATTGTAGTCATAAGTCAAGGACTACCTGTATAAACGTATAGTATACTCATATTGTACAGTCCCATCCTATGCATATTAGATGCATGCAAGCTCTAAGCAATTCAACAGGTAAATCTTTATAAGATCGCACTTTGAGATCATCATCTTCTTTTAATGAATGGAGTTGAGTGTTTCCTGGCCGGATGCCCTTCCTGTCACCAATGTGGAGTTATATTCAGCAGATATATACTCATTGTGCCCAGAGAGAGAAATATCTGGCTCTACCTAGGATTGAACTCACAGCCTTCTGATTGTGAGGCGAGAGCTCCACCTTGAGACCACTTCACCACTCTAAGATTGCACCTTGAGATACTTTTCAGAAATCAGTATTTCTGGAACTAGTATTTATTTATATCCTTTTGTTTTTTTACTGTCCTTAATACTTCATTGCTCTCTGGCCACTCAATAGAGGTACAGAGATATATCCTAACCCACTTAAATGCCACTGCTCATGCAATCTGGTCGGGACCAAAACAAATCTTTCTATATTAGTGAGATATTCTTATCCAGTTTGCCTACTAAACGGCCATAAAAACAAAATATGTAGAGAAGACATCACAATAATCAGCCAAAAGCGAAACTCATAATCATAGGTACCAAAACCACACCATTACAGGTGTGGTATAATAATGTACAGAGAGCTGTCACTAGAAAAGCCACAGCAGTGAATATGGTCTCAAATGAAAACCTGAATTGTAGGTTAGGTTATATAATCCGCAGAAAAACAGTTGAATGAGAATCAGTCAAAGATAACCTGGTGCAGAAAAATTGTAGAGAAATCTGCAATTGCGTGTGTGGAAGAACACAAAATTGGTTGCAATAAATTGGAAGGTTGATTTGAGCAAATGTTTACTGAAGTCTGACAAAAGTTTATTTTTACTTTAGACCTTTAGCAGTTACAACTTTACAACCTTTATAAGAAAACAATCATTCTCTGTGGAAAAAAGAAACAGTGAATACACTTTTATAAAAAAAAAAACAGTCACCAAGTTCAGAAAGAAACTCTCTAATCCAGTGCTTTTCAAAGCTGGGAGTTTTAAAACATGTGATTTCAAACTGCAGAATTGCTAGCTGGGGAATTCTGGGAATTGAAACCCACACATCTTAAACCTTTCAAGTTTTTTAAAAAAAACCTGCTCTAAACTAAGAAACAGTGACCCTGTTCTTAATTACTTAAAAAAATTCCACAATAATCTAGGAGGCTTACTCCCAAGGAGAACATTCAACACATCAGCTCAGACATAAATCTGATTTAATCTAAGCTACACCTACATTGGGTAATAATAAAAATTCACACAAATTCACACGAGCGACAGCACCGTGTTGAAAGTGACTCCAGCACAGTGCCTTAAACACCACATCACAATCACACGACAGAGTTTAAAAATTAAAATAATTATAATAGGACTAAATACAGATACAGATAGATAATCAGAGTTGGAAGGGACCTTGTAGGTCATCTAGTCCAACCCCCCACCCAAGTGGGAGACCCTACACCACTTCTGACAAATGGCAGTCCAATCTCTTCTTGAAGGTCTCAAGTGATGGCGCTCCCACAACTTCCAAGGGCAACTTCTGTTCCATGGGTTGATTGTTCTCCCTGTCAGAAAGTTTCTCCTTTTTTCCAGATTAAATTTCTCCTTGTTCAGTTTCCATCCATTATTCCTTGTCTGGGCTACAGGAGCTTTAAAAAATAGCTTGACCCCTTCCTTCCTGTGGCAGCCCCTCAAATATTGGAATCATAAATGCAGGACTCAAAGAAGCAATGACTGACTATACTGTATTAACTGATAGATCATCCTAGCAAAAAGGTCTACCAAATTAAAAAAAACACAAAACTTGGAGGCAATTGAACAGCTTGAGAACAACAATTACAAATGCTGTAGACACCAAAAGATATTACAAATGTCTTTTAAAAGAAGGGGAATGAAGAATGTTTTTGAAATTAACAGGTACAAACATTCCTAATTGCAGAGAGCGGAAACACAATTCATATGCATAATATTGTTAAAGCACAAGCATTTCCCAATAATGTGTACCTGGTTATGTCAATCTTTATTATCATCACCTGACAAACAGGTGGATTATCTGACAAAGAAAAGCACTGAGCTTTCACTGAAGTTCACTGCTATCATGTCACTCCCTAATTCTTCTTTTCTCCAGTTAGACCCAAAACCTGCATCCGTTCTTGATATGGTTTAATCTCCAGGCCTTTGATCATTTTAGTTGCTCTTCTTTGAACTTTTAGAATACATGGGACCCTTGGAGGTCTTCTAGTCTGGCCCCCTTGTTCAAGCAGAAGAGTCCTAGACCGTTTGAGACAAGTGGCCGTTCAGTCTCTTTTTAAAAACCTCCAGAAGAGACTGGACAGTCACATTTGAAACGGTCTAGGGGTCTCCAGCTTGAGCAAGGGGGCTGGACTAGAAGACCTCCAAGGTCCCTTCCCGCTCTATTCTGATTGATTGGAACGGTCAATGGAGTAGAAGATCTCCAAGGTCCCTTCCTGCTCTATTCTGATTGATTGATTGAAATGGTCACCTCCAAGGTCCCTCCCAGTTCTATTCTGATTGATTGATAGGGTCTCCTGCTTGAGCAAGGGGGCTGGACTAGATGACCACGAGATACCCCTTCCACCTCTATTCTACGACCGATGGATCGATCAGTTTCCGCGGCCAGCCCTCTTTGTCATCCTCCTCCCGGCTGCTCTTAGCGGTCCAGGCCCCGAGAAGTCCCCCCATTCACCCCATCCCGCGACCCTCGACGCTCCTTCAACCCCCACCCCGCCCGCCTGCACCTTCTCGAGCGGGGCGGGTCTCTGGACGGCCAGCGAGCGGGCGAGCGACAGCACCGTGTTGAAGTAGAAGCCCCGCGACGAAGCCGGGCTGCCCTGCCTCTCGGAACGCGCGGCGGTCACGGCCGCCGCGGTGGCAGCCGCCGCGGTAGCCACGGCTAGCGCCGACATCTTGAGAGGGAGAGAAACGGCGAGCAAAGCCGCCTCCACAAGCCGTCACGGCCGGGCCACGCCCCTCACGCTCCTCAAGGACGCGCCCCGTTCTCCTCTTCTCGCGAGAGCTGCCCAGATTGCGACGCAGCGAGGGTTCGGCGCAGGCGCGCTATCGTTTTCATGAACCCCTCCCCTCCCCAGCGCTGTAGCTCAGCCCCCCTAGTCACGGGATGGTTCGACCCGGCGACGGCAACGGCAACCGCGGCCTTGTCCGTGACCGGAAGTGAGGCAGAGGACGGGTGGCCGTGGGTGGCGCCTCAAAAACCGGGCTGAGCGGTTTTTCGACGGCTTCTCGTCGGAGGGACTCCAGACAGTGACGCTGGCCTGCTTCAACGGCCTGTCTTTCCTCCTCTGGAGCTTCGGGGGTTCCACAACACCCCTGCGAGGTAGGCTGGGCTGAGGGAACGGGCGGCTGAGGTGGCGTCGCGCTTGTTTTTACTTTCAGGAGATGATTTTTTTTAAAAAAATCGACATATGAATCCTATTACTTTCTTTGGTGGGGTGAGCGTGGGTGTCTCTAAGCGGGGCTTCACAACGGCCCCGTGAGGTAGGGAGGGTTGAGACAGATGGCTTCAATATCCCCTCCTCGGTGTGCTTCCTGACAGAGAATGTTGAGGGTGTCCAAGTTTTAATTACCCCATTACTGTCTTCCCCAATTCGGTGATTTCCACTAAAGCTGGGACGACAACGCCCATCATCCCCAGCTAACCTGGCTTCCTTCGGATGTGTTCCCATCATCCCCATTTATCTAAATTATTTATACAGCTGCCCATTTTTCAGTCAACTTGGGGCTACTCCCAATGAAAGATTTATTTAAAAAAACATATAAAATCGTTTGAAAAACTATAAATCTCAACTAGTTAAAATATAAAAGGTTAAAAACAATAAAAATCGGGCTCCTGTCGCCTCCAGCCAAGATTTAGTAAACAAATCAAATATGCTGCCGTCTAACCTCTCAATGTTTGGGGGGAAAAGCAGGCATTTAAGGTGTTAGAGGAAAAAAATTCTTCCATTTATTTATGATATTTACAGATACAGATAATCAGAGTTGGAAGGGACTTTATAGGTCATCTAGTCCAACCCCCCCAAGTGGGAGACCCTATACAGCTTCTTACCTCATGAACACGACTCTAGGCAGCTTACAACAAAGAACTGGCTAAATCAAGACAAAAGTTAAACACACAGTAGTATAATAATGGCAATTATTAATTTTATTAATGTGTATTCAACTTTTATAATAAAAACTGAAAATAATAAAAATTAATAGGCAAACAGACCAATATTCTACATATAGTATTACTGTATAACAATATTGTGGGTTCCCCCTTTCTTTTAGAGTTCTGAGCCTGCTTGGAAAAAAAAAATAAAACATGTTTTTGGGGATTTATTAATACTAGAAAAATCAGAGCTGATCTCAGTTCAGGAAACATTTGTCCTCCTGGCTTGCTATAACAGTAAATTGAAATAATAGAATTGGGTCAAATTAATAACTGTTTGAGGGTTTGTATATTTAAAAAATACCCTTTGAAGCAGGAACAAGGTTAAATAGCCTTGGGAAGTGAGGACAAGCTTCTTATGCGGAAGGGACATCTCCCTAGACAGGGAAAGAATATTTTGTTTTGGGGGTTCTGTAATTAGAACCCTACTCAGTTGGAGGCGGGTTAGAGAAGATGGTTCTGTAATCTGGGCAGGAATCGATAGAGATCCAAGCTGGGAAAGGAAAATCAAATTAAGCATTTTGAGTCAATTAAAATTGAAGGAGATAAGCAAAATATATTCCTGCAACATTGCTGGAAGGTACAGTCCAGTTCTTTAAGTTATTCCGAAATAGTTGATGATTAAAAATGAAGAGTCCTTCCAAGGAATTTTGTGGCTTCCTATGTCAATAAGCGCTCATGTGTTTGTCATTTGGTGTCCTGCTATAGAGGTTTAGTAGACTGTGGTCAATAGTATTTACTATTTCAGTAAGTAATAAAATATTTATTATTTCATGAAATAGTAAATGTGGAATATTGATTTAATTTTGCAAAATGGGACCTTATCTTTCACGGGAAAAGAACCTGCTTTAAGCTGTGTAAATGTAGCTCTGTCAACATGTTCTGATGATAATTTACTTATGTATTTACCTTGTACTTTTTAACTTTAGAGAAAATTTCAAGTTTTGAACAAACCTTTCTTTGCATTGGGGCTTATAACTGAGACTTGTACATACTGTAATAATATTTCAATGAGAGATCTAAAATGAGATATTGTGAACAGGCAGTCAATTGTTCATAGGTTTTTTTTATTGTTGTGCTGTTGTTGTTTTTTATGTTAGATGCCAGTCTATTGACTAAGTTATTCTGGGTCTTGACTCATTCAATAAGAGGCAGATAATTATTTGATTGCCTAGAACAGAATGTCTTGGGCCTTCCCTAAGAATAGCATTGAAGTTGACTTTTTCCATTTCCAACGTGTCTTCAGCGACACTAACTGTGAAAAACTTCCCACAAAGCAGTTTCAAGATGTCTAGAAAGATGAATTGTCTGTTAGAGAGAACAGCAGGACTTCTGCCTTAGCTGGTTCACTTTGGATTTCCTGAAATTGTGTTGAGATAACTGATTACACTTTGGGCAAATTAAAAGATAGATGGAACACAGCTACCCTATGCTGGTTCCTTGTAGTGAGCTGAGAACTCTTTCCTGTTTTTGGAAGCCTTCACAGAAGTTTGCATTCAAGCAATTTGATGCTCTATTTATGTTTATCAGATTTCTATACCACCCAGCTCGCTTAAGTGACACTGAACGGTGTACAGGTAGTCCTCAACTTGTAACCACAATTGAGCCGAACATTTCTGTTGTTAACAGCAAAACAATTGTTAAATAAAGTTTGCCCCATTTTATGAACTTTTTTTGGCCATAGTTGTGAAGCAAATCACTGCAGTCATTAAGTGAATCTGGCTTCCCCTATTGACTCTGCTTGTCACAAGCCAGCTAGTAAGATTACATATGGAAGCCACCTGATTCTGGGATGCAACCATTGTAAAATACATACCAATTGCCAAATTTTTGTCATGTGACCATGGGAATGCTGCCATGGTTATAAGTCACTTTTTTTTCATTGCTGTTGTAACTTCAAATGGTCAGTAAATAAATGGTTGTAATTCAAGAACTATCTGTATGACTATAAATATGTTTCATGATGAAAATTTCTTTCTCTTGCAGAGTTTGGCTTTTCAATACATCACCATTAATCCTTTTACAGGAAGGACTTAATCTTCATCTGAAAAACACCGGCTTCATTCTGTCCTTGTAAACCTACATTATAAATAGAAGCAATCTGAATTTGGGGCTGCAGCAATGTCAACTTTCCCCAAAAGTTGCAATCCTTTTGATGATGATGAAGATGACTTCAAGCCGGTCAAGTGGAATGAAGGGGAAGAGCCTCCAAGAGAAGGTCCAGACAGACAAAGATATTTACAACAGGAAGTCATGAGGCTCTCAAAATCAACTCTAGATAGCACCAACAACTCACTGTCTCTTATTTATGAGTCTGAACATGTGGGAGTCGCCACATCAGAGGTAAACAAGAATCTTGAAAACATATTTTTGCAGTGTTTGCATGCAATGGAAGTAAGGCTAAACAAGGCAATATCAGAGTACTAACGATGTTTCCTAGTTAGTTAATAAAACATCTGCAAGAAAACAACCAAGTTCAGAGAACTCCACAGTCCTCCTCCTCCTCCCTGCAAGCCCCACTCCCCTCTAGCACTGATGATGTTACCCAGTTGGGTAACAAAACTTCTGCAAGAAAACCACCAAGCTGAGAGAGTACCAGGGACCCCCATGGTTCAACAATCCTGAGCTACAAATATTGTGAATTATTGATAATTCTATATTGTCACTGCTTTAGCTTAACAAAGAGAAAGTCACAGTCCCTTTTGCATAAAATGTGTTTTCTTGAGGAATTAAAATACCAGCATCCCTTTTGATGGTTGTTTTTTGTTCGAAACACCATGTTGCTTTTGGCAGGAACTTGTACGGCAAGGAGAAGCCCTGAAGCGTACTGAACGCATGGTGGATAAGATGGATCAAGATTTAAAGACAAGTCAGAAACATATCAATAGCATTAAAAGTGTCTTTGGGGGCTTCGTCAATTACTTCAAAGCCAAGCCACAAGACATCAAATCTGAGCAGAATGGAGCCTCCCAATATCAAGGAAGCAACAGGTAGCCAATTGATGTTTTTCTTCTAAGGAAGCAGGAAGTGGGTGGGCATCTGAGTTCATCCATGCCCGAGTGACATTCGGCTTGAATTTATTTCTAGATTTTTATCCTACCTTTATTACATTATGATTCAAAGTGGCAAACATACCATAATACTGGCTTCCTCTTTCCCCACAAAAATAAAAGGGGGGAAAGGGGTTTGAAAGAACAGTGTACACCTTGGAAATTGAAAGTGCATTCCATAAATAGTTTTTCAAAGATAGTAACTAGGTGACTGTAGTACCTGCCGTGCAAAATTCTAACTGGAGAACATGATTGATGACTCTTGGCTGTGGATGTGTCCCATTGGAGAATATGAATTATGATGCACCCAGAGGGGTGAGGGGAAATCAAGGTCAAGGGTGACAGTGAATGATATTTCTCAGAGTTGGCTACACCCAGGCAGTGCCGGACATGTTAACTCCCAATAAATCTTCTTTGAGCTTTGAAAATCCTGCTAGAGACTCATGATTTAAATGGGGGTAACTACCAGAATCCTGACAGCAAGGTTGGTTAGGCTGAGAGAAAAGAACTGGCCCAAAGTCACCCAGCTGGCTTTCATGCTCTAAAGCGGGAGTAGAAGTCACAGTCTCCTGGTGATTCACCCAAAGTCACCCAGTCAAGTTCCATGCCTAAAGTGAGACTAGAATACCCAGTCTCCTGGCAGCCAACCAGCTTTCATACCTAAGGTCACAATCTCCTGGTGATTGCCCAAAAGTCACCTAGTTGGTTTTCATGCCTAAGGCGGGCCTAGGTTTCTCTCCAGGTTTCTAGGCCAGCACCTTAACCACTACATGTCAGACTTTCTGAAGGGGGTTGAGAAAATAAAACAGTCATCTTCAATGTGCAGACTTTCCAATAAGTTTCTGTGGGTTTGTGGTTAAACGCAAGAGGATGTTGTCAGCCTGAACTTTAGCTGTATGCCCAGTAAATAAAACATTTAATACAGAAATATAGCAGAAAGGAAAGCTTTTTTTCTAATGCAGTGTTTCTCAACTCTGGCAACTTTGAGAGATGTGGACTCCCAACTCCCAGAATTACACAGCTACCTTAAAGTCCACACATCTTAAAGCTACCAAGGTTGAGAAATATTGATAATGCAAAGCTTACTTCTGTTTGGAAGCAAGTGGATCCATAAATGCTGAACATGGGGAATTCCCTTTTCTTCCTCTGTCTAGATTAAAAGAAGCATTATCCCTCAGTAAAGAGCAGGAGTCCAAGTACACGGAGACTCATCCAAATTTACGGAAGTTGGAAAACTCAGGTTTGCTTGACCTTGCTTGTTTGGTTCTGCATTTTATAGAACTTGAACATTGTCACTGTTATTTTGGGCAGCAGAGCTCTCTATATGAGTTCCTGTGTTTATTAATCAGAAAACCACCTTGCTTAATTTGGAGGGGAATGTGTGCAGATCTCATATGAGATAGGCCCTTGAATATGAATTAGTTTTTAAAGGGGATGTCCTTAAACCTTAAGCTGGCATTTTCTTCCCTCTTTCCAGACTTCACTTGCAGTGGAACTAGTTCAAACAACCCATCCCAGTCTGATCATTACCCCAGGAACCAGCACCTCCGTGCTTACCATCAGAAAATTGATAGCAACTTAGGTGAGTCATGATAGTCCGTGTTCCTTGGTGTTAATCTTAGTTGTTTACAGGTAATATTCATCTTATCACAATTGAGTCCCAAATTTCCATTGCTAAACAAGACTGCTAAGTGAGTTTTGCCCAATTTTATGACCTTTCTTGCAATTGTTGTTAAATGAATCACTGCAGTTGTTGTTAGTAACACGGTTGTAAAGTGAATCTGGCTTCCCCATTCACTTTGCTTGTCAGAAGGTAGCAAAAGGGGATCACATGACCTTGGGACAGTGCAACGGTCATAAATATGAATCAGTCAAACATCTGAATTTTGATCACATGATCATGGGGATGCTTCAAAGGTGGTAACTGAAAAACAGTCATAAGTCACTTTTTTCAGTGATGTTATAACTTTGAACAGTCACTAATCAAATGGTTGTAAGTTGAGGATCACCTGTATTAAGCCTTCTAGATTTCTGATCATCTTTTAAGAAGAAAAGGATCTTGTTCCTATTTCCTGGAAGAGGAAGAATTGGGACAAAGCTACCATTATTGTCTTTCCCAGCAGACAATATTTAGGAAAATAAGTTAATACTTTGCTCAAACCATCGTTAATATTAATCATGTTTGTTGAGCAAGCCACAATGACGTGATTTGCAATGTAATGGTTTACTGATCCTAGTAATTATAGTTAAAAGTAAAGGTTCCCCTTGCACCTACGTGCTAGTTGTTTCTGGCTCTAGGGGGTGGTGCTCATCTCCATTACAAAGCCGAAGAGCCAGCACTGTCCGAAGACGTCTCTGTGGTCATGTGGCTGCCAGGACTAAACACCGAAGGCGCACGGAACACCATTCCTTTCCCACCAAAGTGGTCCCTATTTTTCTACTTGCATTTTTACGTGCTTTTGAATGGCTAGGTTGGCAGAAGCTGGAACAAGTAATGGGAGCTCATTCTGTTATGTGGTGCTAGTGATTTGAACTGCCAAACTGTCTTAGCCACTGAGCCATGGCAAATACAGTGCAAATAGCTAAAACACCTCATATTGGCTTAATGCAGGGATGGAATTTGCCCTGCTGGGCTGCGCCAAATCCTCTTTTAATTTAACCAAGGGAATCTCATGAATAGTCTTGGATACAAACTGCCTCACAAACACCTCTGTGTTTGTGTAACTTTTGTGTTACTAATTTTAACGCTTTTGTGTGTGGGGGTCTTTGCAGATGACATGTCCAGCGGGCTGGGCCGACTGAAAAATCTCGCTCTTGGCTTGCAAACCGAAATCGATGATCAGGATGAGATCCTGCATCGCCTCACTGGGAAAGTGGATACCTTGGACATCAACATCAAGAGCACAGACAAGCGAATCAAGGAGGAGCTTTAAAGGAATCCCGGGGTGTCTCTGGTCTCTGTTTATAAACTCAATATATTTGATGCCGCTGGGGGCCTTTTCTTGTCCAGCTGCATTGGGAAAATGCTAGAGAAAAGAAGTTGCTAGTCCATCTTGCCATGTGATTAAAATTGTGAATAGCCTTAAGTGCAATCTGAGAAATCTTAAGCTACTTTCTTTCACATATAATTCATAAAAGCACTCTGAAGCGTTGTCTTCTGGAACTTTTGATTTCGGAAGAAACATCTCAATTTTGGACAATGATTGGAAAAGATGATTACATCCTGCCTTTCAGTATATTCCTTTTGCCTTAATTGTAGCAGGTATGTGCGTTGCCTACTTCAGTTACTGCTCATGTATACATTTTTATAAAAGACTAGTATAAGAAGAAGGTTTGCCTTACATTTCAAAGCTAGGTTGTATGAAGATGCCTCTGGTGCATATGATAAAAACCTCACCCAAACGATAGACTTGAGCCACACTAATAAAGCAATCATTATCAAGTCAGTGCTTATTCAGGTCCAAGACAGGAGCAAGTTAAAAACACTTAAGGAATATCCAGTTAAAAATTCTAGAACAAAATAATCTACATTAAAAATCACAATTTGGCATCCAATCTGGAATTTTTAACTGGATATTCTTTGAGTGTTTTAACTTGCTCCGGTCTTTGACTGTAATAAACCTTGACTTGAAGCAGTCATTTTGAGGAGGAGGGTAATTCTCCAAAATACTTACCTACTTGATTTGTGCCAGTACAATTAAGCCTAGACTCAGAAAAAAAAAGATTTAGATGAAGACATTTATCCAAGACTTAAAGCTTCAGGATGGTACGTTGGATTGGAATGCTTCCATGCAAAATGCTGCTTTTGTGGTTTTCTCTAAGCAACACTTCTCTGTAGCTGCTGAGCCTTGATGACTCACTGTCTTGTACAAGGTTGTTGCTGCTGCAGGTCTTATTTTAAAAATAATATTGGAAAAGAAACACGGGAGAGGCACTCTAACTTTCCACTCAACTGGTTTTCAATGGACACCTTTCAACATGGTTAAATTTTACCCATGAGATCTTTCTTCCCTGATGAATGAAAGGCTCATTTCTGAAAATAGTATTTTTCCTTTACATTTTATTCCTGCAATGTAACTTTTCTGTTTTGTGTGTAAGTTCTACATAATCTGTGTATACTTGATAGGAAAATTCCAATTTTCTTGTGTCTTCAGTAAATCATTACAATGAGGAGTTTTGGAAACAGCATTTATTAAAACAATTGTTTCTCTCCCATGTTGCTATTTATTAGATACCGGCTGGAAACTTGGGTGTTTCTATGTCGATATCTCTTCAAATTAACTTTGGTTTTAATTCCTAATTCCTTGGCAGTTTGGCAGAAGTCTATTATGGCAGTGTCTAAGCACATCAAATAAATTACCATAGTTCTTTAATCTACTTTTATTTGTAGCCAAGATAAAATTTCAACAGCTAACACACTGCCACAATCGTGATAAATATTTTTGTCTTCTGTCAAAGTATCTTGTTTGGGCACAGTGAAGGCAATTTTTCCAATTATTTCTTTCTTGGGATCTTGGACACTGATGGTTTTAACATTGAAATATTACATTCAACTAGGGGAGAAGAATGTACTTATCCTATTCTCCTTGTCCTTCCTGTGGAGCTAATTTAAATCTTAAATATTTAATTAAAAAGAAGACTGCATAAAAGTGCATATGAAAAATAGCTGTGAATGATCCATTTCGGTGGAATAGCTAAGATACTCGCTTCTCATGTTTTTTCTAGGAAAGCAGTTTTTCATTGAGAAACTTTGGGAAAGCACCCTGTTGCTCTGTTTTAAGCACTTTGCCCACTGTTGTGGGGTGCAATGTTTTTTTAAAAAAGGATTGTGATAAAGGATTTTAGATTTTTCAGAGTTGCTTTGGGGCAGTTGCCAAGAAGAAAAGATATTTCTCATTGTGTTCCTTTTGCTTTTGCTTTGATTGTACACAGGCAAAATAATCCCCACACTGTAACTTTCTTTGAGCTCTTATGTTAGCTATACCTTAAACATGAGTTCAATATTCCTCTTCTTTCTGATGTCATCTCCACACACTTCTGTCTTACCTAATTGAGAAAGTCAACTTGACCATGTACTGGGGTATGCACTTTATTGAGCTCTTCAATTGGCTAACTTTCCAAAGTAAATATATCTTATGGTTTATACCCACCTGCTATAATTGTTCTGCTTACAGAGTCTTATCAGCAGAGAGCAAATATAAGATGGGCATGAGGCCAGGATGGGACAAAAATTCTTTTGTATTGGTAAGATTCCATTGCAAGCAAAAGAAATGTTTCCCCTTCTTGAACAACATTTGAATTCAGACAGGATTGGAATCTTGGGTTTTTTTGTATACCTGTCTCTGCATATTTAATCCCCCCCCCCCCCCCAAATGGTTAGTTTCTTGAAAGCTTCATTGGGATTAATTTCCCATTACCTAGAATAATGAGGCTTGAGAATTATAGACAATTGATTTGGAGGCCTTCAAAGATGATGCATTCCTTCCTTGGAAAATGTAGCTCAGTAAATTGTGCAAATGAACTACTGAGTCTTTATCATTTCTTCAGGCATTTGGCGAAACAAATATGCTGTGTTGTTGTTTTTTCCTACCTAGACAAAACAGATTTTTGCAAAGGTAATTATCTTTCTCTTACCAAATATTTTCATTCTTGTAACCAGCTCTATGGAAAACATTTTTCCTTTTTTGCTGTTTAGAAGTACATGATCTTTGAAACTGTCTCTATCTTTTTTGCTGTAAACTGAGCTTATTCAAGCTTTATGCATAGCTGTTGTTTTATTTTTCATGGTGTGATGGCATCGCTATAGAGTGTTCAATTTTTGAACTATGCTGAACAGGCTGTAGAATTGTCCAGTGGTCAATAAAGAGGTTTATCAATCTTGATTGTTTTTTTTTTTTTTTGATAATGTTGATTATTCAAATGCAGTTAGAAATATTAAGTACCTCTATTACTTTACCTGACATGGCTTCCACTGTCACCGAAAATAAATTATTGGCTTATTTGCATTCCCAAATTAGTTATTCTGGGAATTGTAGTTTCAGTATATTTGGAGGCCACTGGATAAATGCACCTAGGATATTGACAACTTCATCTAGTCCAAAGTTAAGATTCCTGCATATTGAAATATAAGATTATTTAAGTAATCTGCACAGACTCAAGATAATGGCCATGTTTATGAATAATCTCTTGGTAATTGCAGTAATTTGACGTAGTGTTGAATAATACACAAACTTGATTTATTGGCTCTTCATCAAAAAAAATCAGTGGGATGAAAGCAGATTGTATAAATCCAGTGACAGCACCCTCCCAGTCCAAAAAATAATAATCAAAGGCAATTTTATGACAAAATAGAACTCCTCCAGAAAAAACAACAACTTAACCTGCTTCCATCCAGTCAACGGATACTTAAAAAAAAAAAACCCTAGTCATGGTCAAAAGAAAATAGACGGGTTGTGAAATCTGCAAAGAAATTGGAAGAAAATGAAAGCCCTCAAGAAGGTTTTTGTCTTGAATTCCACTTCGCATGACCCACGCTGACAAATATTTGTGCTCTTTATTCTGCTTATATCATCTGAGCTGCACGTATATCTATTTATATAAGCAAGGCTTCAGGATCACTGCATTTGGATCCTGGCTGCATGTTCCATAGAGGAATGACAGTAACATGAGCAAAGGACAGATAATCCTTGACTTATAACCACCATTCAGCCCTTAAAATTTCTGTCGGTAAGTGAGACCATTGGTTGAATAAAATGTTGCCCATTTTACAACCTCTCCATTGTGATTGTTACACGAGTAACACGGTTGTTAAGTGTATCTAGCTTCTCCATTGACTTTGCTTGTTAGATGTGGCAAAAGGGGATGGCATGACACACACACACACCCCTGGACCATCATAAATACGTGCCAAGCAGCTAAATTTTGATCACGTGACCCCAGGGAGGCTGCCACAGTCTGAAAAGCAGTCATAAGTTCCGGTTTTTCCAGGTCCACTCTAATAGTCACTACATGAACAGTTGTAAATCAAGGACTACCTATAGATCCCCAGCTCTGTGTGTCACGAACGATGTGGGTGACAGCAGGATAGCAGCAGCTTAAATCACACTTTAAAAAACAACAACAACCCCAAACCGTTGGATGAAGTCACTGCTGTTTCCTTCGCAGCTGTTACTTTGAAAGGGCTGGTGGGTTGGCTCCCTTTCCTTTCTGCCAAGCGAACTGGGCCACAAAACACAGTTTGCGTGCGCTCCCAGCCACGCAGCCCTGGCATGCGATGATGCACTTGCAACCTTTCCCAAGAGCGGGGCCATGGAGACGGAGTTGGCAGCCAACTCCGTGCCCTTTTAAGTGGGGGGGGGGTTTTCCAAACCGCAAACGGTCCCTTTGCATCAATGGCCCATTGAGAGAGAGGGAAGTGGTTGGGAAGGGGGGAGGGAAATACTCAAATAAGGGACTGTGTCCTCTCGGTAACCTGGCAGAAAGGGCTTCTGTGTAGAAAACAACTCAGATGGCCTCCAGCATCTGAGCAAGGGGCTTCGTTCCGAGGTGAGATAGATGGACAGATATTGATAGACTGACTAGGTCAGAAAGGAAGAGAGAGATAGGTAGATGATTAGATGATGGATGGATAGATAGATGATAGATGGGTATTTGATAGATGATTAGATGATGGATAGATAGCTGATGGATATATAGATGATAGATATCGGTAAATAAAAAAGATAAGAAAAGGGATGGAGAGATTAGATGCACAAATATGGATAGATAACAAAGATGGCTAGATAAAAGTAGAGATATGGATGGAGTGAGTAAGAAAAGAGATGGATAGATACTGATCGACTGATGAGGTCAGAAAGAGGAAGAGAGATGGGTAGGTAGATGATTAGATGATGGATGGATAGATATGGATATATAGATGATAGATGATTAGATGATGGATAGATAGCTGGTGGATATATAGATGATAGATATAGATAAAAGAGAGATAAGAAAAGGGATGGAGAGATTAGATAGACAAACATGGATAGATAAGAAAGATGGATAGATAAGAGTAGAGATGGATGGAGTGGGTAAGAAAAGAGATGGATAGATACTGAGGGACTGACGAGATCAAAGAGGAAGATAGAACAAAATAGATGGATAGATAAGAAAATGAATGGAGATTAGACATGGATAGATAAGAGTAGATAGAGATATGGATAGATATGGAGTTGATAAAAAAAGAGATGGATATCGATAACCTAAGGTCAGAAAGAGGAAGAGAGATATTGATAAATAAAACAGATAAATAAGAAAAGGGATGGAGAGATAGATATGGACAGACAGTTAAGAAAGACGAATAGATAAGTGTAGATAGAGATGTGAATAGATGGAGTAGGTAAGAAAAGAGATGGATAGATACATGTTAATAGATGAATAAAAGCAGGTAAGAAAAGATAGAAAGCAGTTATTTACTTATATTTATTATTTGTATAAACTCCAGACGGCAAACATATCTAATACTCATTTCTTGAATTTTTTCCACAATAATCCTGTGAGGTGGGCTGGATTGAGAGGGAAGAACTGGCCAAAAGTCATCCAGTTGATTTTTGTGCTTATGGTGGGACTAGAATTCATCATCTCCTGGCTTCTGGCCTTATGATTTAACCACTAGACCAAGCTTTACCAACAGTCCTCATGTTTGTAAGCTTTGCTGCTCTGCCAAGCGGAGAAAACCTGAAGTCAAATCCTCAGCACAGTTGTGGTTTCGCTCAGCCATGGCTTCGCTCGACAACCAAGTTGGCCAGTCCCTGTTGTGGTTGCTAATTGCGGACTCCCTGCATAAAGTAAACACGGCCAACAACACGCAAACCAGGCACCCACGTAGCCATAAGATAAGTGAATGCAATTCCGAAGTCAATCATGTGTGATAGCTGTTGGCACACAGCCACAAGCAGCTTCGCTCCACTACGGATAAATAACACGTTTCCCAAATATTGATTTTAGAGCGGATTGATGCTTTCACAAAAGATGCAGAGGATGGGACAGCACCTGTTTCAGTCTCCCACGTCTCTTCCCACGGCAGACCTCGCAGCTGTTTTTCCTGAAGAACCCTGGTTTTGGGAGTTTTCACACACGGCACCTTGCATCGTAGCTGGAGGAAAAAAAAGAAAAAAAACATCTTTGGGACATGAAAAGGTCCATCCACCTGCCCTTTTGCAATTGAGATGATAAGAGATTAGGTGACTGTGGGCACCGATCTGCCCAGGTGGAATGCTTGGAGGAGGAGGAGAAATGTAGATGGAGGAGGAGGAAGAGGAGAAGAAGAAGAGAGGAGGAGGAGGAGGAGGAGGAGGAGAAAGGGGGGAAAAGTTGATGGAGGGAAGGAAGGAAAAGAAGAAAGGGAGGGAAGGAAAAGAAAGACTGAAAACAAAAAGAAAGGTGGAATGCTTGGAGGAGGAGGAGGAGAAATGTAGATGGAGGAGGAAGAAGAGAAGGAGAAGAGAGAAGGAGAAGAGAGGAGGAGGAGGAGGAGGAGGGAAAAAGATGATGGAGGGAAGGAAGGAAAAGAAAGGGAGGGAAGGAAAAGAGAAAGACTGAAAAGAAAAAGAACGAAAGGTGGAATGCTTGGAGGAGAAATGTAGATGGAGGAGGAAGAAGAGAAGGAGAAGAGAGGAGGAGGAGGAGAGGAAAAAAGATGATGTAGGGAAGGAAGGAAAAGAAGGAAGAAAGGGAGGGAAGGAAAAGAGAAAGTCTGGAAAGAAAAAGAAAAAAAGAAGGAAGGAAAGAAAAGAAAAGAAAAGAAAGAAAGAAAGAAAGAAAGAAAGAAAGAAAGAAAGAAAGAAA
>BLBF01000060.1:3532675-3546865 GCA_015471245.1 Laticauda colubrina | reverse complement strand
GGGGGGGGGGGAGTATTCCTTTCGTTTGGATTGCAGAGATTTGTGCAGAGTCACTGGATGACTGGATCCCTCTCTCCCTTCCCCCCTCCTCCTCCTCCTCCTTCTCCCCCCCCCCTCTTTTTTTTGGGTGGGGAAGGGAGGAGAGCAACTCTGGCCTGCATTACTACACCACCAAGAATGATTTTTTGTGGGGGGGGGGGGGGGGGGGGAGAGAAGGAAAGAGGTAGGAGAGAGAGAGAGAGAGAGAGAGAGAGAGAAGCTGGGGTTCAGCCTGCATGCCCCCATCAGCGCCCTTTCTGTTTTTCTGGATCTGCAAAATGGGGGAAGGGGGTGCAGGAGCTTCATCTTTGGGACTTTCGATCCAGCCCCCTTCCTTCCCCCACCCCAGACCAGCAAGACTGGGCACTGCCCAGCTCAGTTCCCCTCACCCCCTCCCCCTTTCCTTGGTTGGTGCTCCTCTCTTTGCAAGGGGGAACCAGTTTATAAAGATACCCCTCCTCTCCTCCTAGATGGCAAAAGAGCCAACAGAAGAGGAAAGCAAAACCTCGGCTGGCAAAGGAAAGGAAAGAGGGGGAAAAAATTAGTTTGTGGCAGGAGTTAAAAAGAATTTGCTGAAATGAATGAGGGAACTGGAAGTGGATTTCCCAATAACTTTCAGCCTGCCCCTCCCTTGGCCACTGAGTCCATCCATTTCCAACTACACACACACACACACACACTTTTATTGATAATGTTTAGGGTATTTTTCTGCTTGGCCCTGGCCCGAGTTTTATTTCACCAGCTTTTAAGGGGTCTGTAATAAGATGTTAGCATCGCCAGATGTGGGGGTCCAAGCACAGGGAGGCCTGGGGATTGCTTTGGTTGAGGAGCTGCTTGTTTTAAACCTTCAAACAGTGAAATTGTAAGGTGCAATGCACAGGCCCAAACTTTACTTTTTCCCCGTGGGGGTGGGGGTGTCTAAAAGGCATTGATTTGCGAGGAGGTTTCCCATTGCAGCCTTAATGTGTTTGTTTATTGTTGCTCTTGCAAATTTCTATCGCCACTAACTCACACATGGCATACAAAATTTAAACCTTTGAATTTCAGCTGGCTTGGAAACATAAACCAGAATTCTAGAAATGTTGCCCTGATCTCGATCGTTGTTTTTTTTCCAGTCTAAAATTTCTAATGGATTGTGAAACATATCCGTCTCTTGGGATGAAAGAACAAATCCAAAGTAATTATTTTGTTAAAGAATTGTGGCAAGCTTTAATTAACAGTTATCCCATATTTTCTTTTGGCAATATTTGGCTCCCGTGTCATTGGTTCCATCTCTGTTCCTAAACATTTTCTGCTATGCTGGTTCCAATTTCTTTTCCCTAAAATCTATTTGTGGTTTTGCCTTCTCCCTTGTTTACACAATAATACAGGGATGATGGACCCCAAATTTATCTGGTTATTATTTATTTGGTATAGGGTGTCCTGCTTGAGCAGGAGGTTGGACTGGAAAACTTCCAAAGTCCCTTCCAATTCCATTCTGATTGATTAATTTCTCTCAATAGAGATTTGAGCTTGCTTCTCCTTACTCTTAATTTGTTAAGGATATGCAGAATGATGTACCTGAAGAGTTGTACAGGTAGTCCTTGACTTACGATCACAATTGAGCCCAAATTTTCAGTTGTTATATGAGACGTTTCTTCAGGGAGTTTTGTGTCTCGTTACCACTTGCCAAACATTGTGGTTCATCAGTTAGTCAGCTGGTTGTTAAGTGAATCTGGCTTCCCCGCTGATTGTCCTGGTCAGAAGGTCACAAAAGGGGATCCTATGAACTTGGGACACCGGAGTGGTCATAAGTACGAACCAATTTGGATCACATGACCATGGGGAATGCCACAAAGGTCGTAACTCTGAAAAATGGTCCTTTTTTTCAGTGTTGTTGTAACTTTGAATGGTCACTAAATGAATTGTAAGTTGTAAGAATTGTTGTAAGAACTGTTGATCAATTTAGCTAGGACAGATGGGCATTTGTATATAAAACCATTGCCATCCTGCTGTTGTACTATTGTGGTTGTTTTGGGGGGTACCACGCTAACTACCACTCTCTGTTCATTATTTTACCTGGTGTTTTCTGCAATCTCTTGCAGTTTCTTTGCTCTTTTACCTGTCATAACAGTAGCCAAATTGTCAGCCAGTTCCAGAGTCTGGATAGAAAACAGCTTAATTCCTTAAGCAACTTAATATTCCAAAGCATCACCTATTTTTACAGTGGGGAGAGCTAAAGTAATGAGTGCTCATTTATACTGATTTAAAATTATCAAAAATAATTATGATTTCATTAGAGGATGTGACCTGAACATAAATTAAAAAAACCTCTTGGATTGTATTGGAAACAGAGGGATATATTTTATATTTATAAATTTTATATATATAAAATTTTATATATTTATATATATATATATAAAATTTCTGCAGTTTTCTGAAAAGTTCAAAGGAAACTAAACTCTTAACATTTTCTGAAAAATGAGATACCCATCAATTTAAAAAGCTTTCTGCCCTATAAGTGTTTTATTTGCTCTAAGACTATAAATGACCCTTTGCCTATATACAGGCAGTCCTTGACTTATGACCAATTGAATCCAACATTTCCATTGCAAAGTGAAGCCATTGTGAAGTGAGTTTTGCCCCATTTTAGGACCTTTCTGGCCACAGCTGTTAAGTGAATCACTGCAGCTGTTAAGACACATGGTTGTTCAGCGAATCTGGTTTCCCCATTGACTCTGCTCGCCAGAAGGTCACAAAAGAGGATCACATGACCCAGGGACAGTGCAACTGTCATAAGTACATGTCAGTTGCCAAGTCTCTGAATTTTGATCACATGAGCATGGAGATGCTGTAAGGGCCTTAAATGTGAAAAACGGTATGTCGCTTTTTTCAGCTCTGTTGTCTTTGAATGGTCACTGAATGGCTTAATTCGAAGACTGCCTGGTACCCCCTACACATGGCCTTCTGAGCAGGTTATTTTGTCTTAATAGATTTAGTTGTCTTATTTATAGAACAGGAAGCAAACAACCAAGCTCACTGAAACCTCTGCAGTATAATCCTGAATTACACATATACTTTATCGGAGTTGCGCTAGCATTAAAACCGTGCCAGGAGGTAGGTAGGTAGATAGAGAGATAGATAAATAGATATATACAATGTAGAGAGAGGGGGAGAGGAGAGATAGGTTAGAGAGAGAGAGAGAGAGAGAGAGAGAGAGAGAGAGACATATATGATAGATGATAGTGAAAGAGAGAAATAGACAGACAGACAGAGATTGATAGATATAGAAATACATAGAAGAGATAGATTACAATACAAATAGATGATAGCGAGAGAGATAAGAGATATATACTAGATGATAGACAGGCAGAGATAGATATAGAAATACATAGAAGAGATAGATTACAATATAGAATATAGATAGATGATAGCAAGAGATAGAGAGATAAAGATATATACAAGATAAATGATATAGAGAGATAGATATCTATCTATACAAGATAGATGATAGCAATAGATTGATAGATATTATAGATAGATGATAGAAAGCTAGAAAGTGATAGATGTATATAATTTAGATAAAAATATATAGACACATTCATATTGTCAGCCTTCAAGATTCTTTTCCTTTGCTTCGCATCTTTCAGCTGTCCTAAGTAACGGGGGGAGGAGGGGTGAAATAGTTATGGGAAGCGAGCTGGAGGTTTCAGAGAAAAAACTGTGGAAGGTGGGGGGGGGGAAGCTTCTTGTTTATGCTTATGCGATGCGCAAGGGCAGCTCTTTATCAAAATATGTCAAGGTCAACGGACAGAGATGCCTCATCACCACCTGAAGATACCCACATGACATTCTATACAACTTTTAATCGGAGGGAGCGTTTGAACTATTGTGGGTGGGATCATTGCCATCACTTTGTATATGTGATTTACGCACGCATTTTCTCAGATTCAGAATTCTTTTGATGCTACCACTTCATTTTCTAGTAAAATATATTTTTTCTCTAACTAATGGAGTCTTAAGTGTTTCTTTCTTGGATTTTGAATGGAACACCAGCTGACACATATAAGAAAAGCAGTACAAAATATCGCTAGTCCTCGAATTACAACAGTTCATGTAGTGACGAGAGTTGCACCGGCACTGGGAAAAAAATTGACTTATGACCGTTTTTCACTGTTCCGACCTTTGTAGCATCATGTGATCAAATTTCGAATGCTTGGCAACCGGTTCATACTGAACGCCTGTTGCCGTGTCCCAGGGTCATAGGATCCCCTTTTTAATGAGCAAAGTCAACGGGGAAGCCGGATTCACTGAACCACAACCGGGTTACTCACTCATCAACCACAATGATTCACTGAGCAATTGTGGCCAGAAACGTTGATAAAATGGGGCAAAACTCTCTTCACAAACGTCTCACTTAAGAACAGAGATTTTGGGGCTCGTGGTGGCCGTAAGTTCGAGGACTGCTCGTGCTGCATTTAAGTCTGCAAGACATGTCGGTGCATCCTTGAAAATACCTATAGATTGTTAAACAGGAGTAGACTGCAAATCATTATGCAAAGGGAATTTTTTATTGACAGACTTCAGTTCCTCCAGAGAATAAAGCCATTTCTTTCGTCCTGAAGAATGGAAGCTGAGGCATCCCCGCTGATTTCTTTTATCCATTCTTTCCAGGTAATTGTGTGGGAATAAATATCCAGCTTGAAAAGCTCATTTAAAACCTGGAAAAACACAGTCTGGACTCCACGCCATTGTAGAGGTCTCTGCTCAATATCTGTTGAGTTGCTCCTTGGAAGTGGCTCTATTTAGGCATTTCAGCGAGTGAGAATTTTCTTTATGTTATCTATATCAGCTTGATACCCGTGCTTGCTACGAAACTTATGTGATCAGGCTTCGTTTTTGGGGAGAAAAATAAGGGGGGAGGGGAAATTGTGCCTCTGCCTACCAGCATCCATTGGTATTCATCTGGCTAGCATCCAGTCAGTGTGTGAGAGAGTTGATGGCTGTTTGGAAACTGAAACAGCATTTGGTGTGCGAGCAAGGAGACAGCAAGCAGCCTGGATATGGCTTAGCTCAACTGTTCTGCACTAAAGCTGCTTGGTGCTCTGAAACTGAAACTCCTCTCCTCTGCTTGTGTTTTGCATTTGGAACAGATTTCTTTTCAGTTGGGGAGGGGGAGTAGAACTCCTTAGCATCAGAGCGTGTTAATAATATAGGAAATACTAATGCTCTGATGGTTATTTCGAAAAATCTTTTCTTAGTGAGCACCTAGAAGCCAAGAGCCACATACCAAGTTTTGTAGGCTTTACAGTTCTTGGAGATTTTGTGATGATGCGTGAGGGGCCTTTCGCTCTTATATATTAGGAGCTTACACGGGCCTTCCCATTTTTCTTCTTTGTAGCCACTTGGGGAGGTAGGTTGGATTGAAAGGGGACTCGCGCAAAATGAGCTTCTGAGAAAGAGCAGTGGACCTAAGGCCCCCATGGAGCTTCCATGGCTGATGGGCACTAGGCCTTTGGTTCCCCACCCCCTACCTTGTTCTTAGTCTGACACCTTCTTTGCTACCAATAAAGACAATATTTGTTGCTCAGGGTTGAAATGAAGGAGTCCTTGGAGCTCTCTGAGCTCGGTTGTTTTCTTGCAGACGTTTCGTTAACTAAATAATGAAGCGGGCAAAGGCCGCTTGCTTCTAGCCCTGATGATGTTACCTAGTTGGGTAATGAAACCAAGGACCCCAATGCTGGTCTGTGACTGTAATAAAAATTGATCGATTGATTGCCTGAAGACCTCAAAGTCATCGTGTCCCCCTCCTCTTTCTCCTCCAATTCCACTCTTCTTTGCATTACTGATGATGTTACCTAATTGGGTAATGAAACGTCTGCAAGAAAGCAACCAAACTCAGAGAGCACCAAGGACCCCACACTTGTCATCCTCTTCTCCCCAAACACCACTCGCTTCTAGCACTGAGGATGTTACCTAATTTGGGTAATGAAACGTCTGCAAAAGGATCCCTCACTTTTTTTTTCACTACACCCCCATGGCTCTATTAGCATTTGGCTGCTTTTTCCATCTTTATTCTTCCTCCTAGCAGGAATGAAGAGTCATCATACTGTTGGCTTAGTTTGCGATTGATACATGTCCCACCTTGGCTTCTCCCTCCCAAACCATGTAGCAACTGGAAATAACAATCCCAAGTACTGCAATTTATAAATTTAGGAAGTCCTCATTTAGCAGCTCTCTTTGTTTATTGACCGCTTGCTGTTACAGTGTTGAGAAAAATGCAACTTTGCATCTAATCCCTGTTTACAACCTTGGTAAACCTTGTAAAACTGAAGACCCTAAACACAGTCATGGTTTAACTTAGGGGGACAGCTTTGCTTAACAATTGAGTTGCTGGTTACAGTTGTGGCCACTATACAAGGACTACCTGTACCCTGCTTTTTGTTAGGGTCCCACAAATTTGCAGAAGCTGAAAGGTTTTTTTAAAACAGAGAAAGCATTGCTTGGGCGAAAAACGTTCCCACATCCCTGGTTTATCGCTTTAATGTGTTAACTTGGTCAGTTGTGGCTTCGAAACTGAAAACAAACTATGGTTATCTGTAGAACTAGGTTGGAATAATGCCTATGCCATTGATTGCTGAGGACCAGTTGCTCTCTTGGTGTACAGCTAGTCCTTGACTTACAACCACAATCAAAACCAATATTACTTTTGTTATGCAAGACAGTTGTTAAACAGGTTTTCCCTCCATTTTATGACCTTTCTTGATACAATCATTAAGTGAATCACTGCAGGTCACTCAGGTCACTGCAGGTCACTCAGTTATTAATCCAATCTGGCTTCTCCACTGAATTGCCAGTTAGGGAGGTTACAAATGATGGTCATATGAACCCAGGACAGCACAACAGTCATAAGTACATGCTAGTTTCCAAGCATTGTGAGTTTTGATCACATGACTGTAGGGATGCTATAACAAAAAAGTGCAAAAACCCTCCCACAAATGATAAGTCCTTTTTTTTCTAGTGCCATTGTACCTTTCAAGGTCACTAAATGAGTCAAGGATTTCCCATGCTTGAAGTCTTGTGGGTCTTTAGAGGATTTCTGTTTTTTAAAATAATCTTTATTGAAATTTTGAAACATTAAAATACAAATAAATTTTAAAATAGCTTTTTACAAAACTCAATCATCTTTGACAGTACTAAGATACCTTTGTTACATAAACTACATTTCTAGTTATTTATATACATATCTATTTCTTCTTCTAATCTATACATTTCTTATTCCTATTGTCCATCCATTGGTACCAATTTTCCCAAACGGTATAATATTCCAAATCTTCCTTGTCCTTTAAGTCTGAGGTAAGTATCCATTTCTGCGCAATCTAAGATCTTTTGGATCACTAAACAGTCTGATGGCACAGTGTCTTTTTTTCCAGCATTGTGCGAGTGCAATTCTCGCTGCTGTAGTTATATGCAAAATCATGTATTTTATCTTTTTAGCATACTTTCTGTTTTTCTTCCCTTCCACCAATTGTTTTGCAAGACAAACTCGGAAAAATGCAGAACGGCGCTTCTGTTACGATTAAACATAACTTGGAGGAGGGGAGATTCCGTCGTTTTATTTTGCTAGATGCTACAACAGGTGCATTGTAAAAACTTGTGAGAAGAAAATTTTCAAAGGGAAAATTGTGATAGGCCCCAGACCAGAGAAGGGAATTATGTCCAAATATTTTTACTTCTGCGATAAGGATAATGAATACCCAAAAGCTCTCCTCTTACCCGTTTCCCAGGGAATCACTTGAACTTTTTCCTCTTAGTTAGGCAGTAGAATATTGAAATAGTGGTCTTAACTAGAGGAAAATTGCCTTGAGCAAGACGAGGATTAGATTGGGGAATTGGTTGAGCAATCTTCAAGTTTTCTGTCTTTGGAGACAGAGCTGTTGATTAAAGCCACTCTCTTCAGAATTTCAGACGTGAAGAGAAGATGTGATGAGAATTTTTGACTCGCTTGGAATTGAGAACTTCAAAATTGTTTAGAAGTTGTTGCAGACGATTCCAAAGTTCTGTTTAATGGTAGCACTGGCAGTTCAAGATATTTAATGCTTGCAATCTAGGCTGTGTCTTTTTTGGAAAGGAATTCTTTGTCGATGCTGTCATTTTCCTCATGTTTTATGCAACGTTAACAGCATAAAAGTGACTTCTGAGAAGAGTTCCTGGTTGTAGGCAACAAGCTTGTCAATAGAAGAAATAAACACTGTTATATCTGAATGTTACAGAAACATGACAATTACTGTAGTAAGAACTTGTTTGCTTAATGTTCCATAATCCAATCTTCATTCCTCACTCCCTTTTTCTCTCTTCTTAGTAATTAACAGCTATTGACTAATAGATCACCAGGCAAAGTTATTAAGCAGCCTCCATGAAACGTACATAAGCATGTTAAATATTAAGAGGGCAAGATGAATGTCGTTTTGGAAACTTAGCCTGTCATTTTTCTCTTCTCTGTAAGATAAGTTCTGCATATTACTGCATTCCAGTCCTAAAGAAAGCTTTTAGTGACTAATTCACAACTTTTCAAACACTTACCTGTCCCTTCATTTGTACCCTGTATGCTTTTGGTAAATCATTGGGTGTTTACAGAACATTTCATCATCCCTGGCTAGTTTTTTTAAGTTAAGGGAAGGACTTGATTAGCGAGACATTTGAATGTGAAGTTGTGGAGTAGACTGGGGCATTGAAAGACATTCATACAAGAAGTCACTGGCAAGTCACTGCCAAGAAAAATCCAGTTTGGTCTAGTGGTTAAGGTGCCAGGCTAGAAAGGAGACCATGAGTTCAAGTCCCACCATAGCCGTTGGATGACTTTGAGCCAATCATAAGGAGACAGTGAATTCTAGTCCCACTTTAGGCATAAAAGCCAGCTGAGTAACTTTGAGCCAAATGCTCTGTCTGAACCCAACCCACCTCACAAGGCAGTTGTTGTGGGAAAATAGGAGGAGGAAGGTATGTTGAGTTAGCTATAAAAATAATAAAAGATATATAAAATAAATAAATAACCGAAATGTGCAGATGGGTCCAAGTAGTTCCCAAGAACTTGGCATGAGGGATCTAAGCTTTTCCCTTCTGGCATGCCTGCCAACACTGAACATTGTAGAAAGAATAAATTCTTGAAGGTTTTCTGCCAGGCCTTCTTTCTTTCTGAATTCAATACCCCCCTGGAACATCACCCCTGACACCTCCACTATTCCCACCTAGCTTATTTATTTTCCTCCCCTTATTTGGAATTCACATCTGATGGAGATCAAGTTTGAAATTCCCTGTTTTCTTCTCCCCCCCTCCCAAAACCAGGTCAAGAAATGAATGGACAAACGAAGAAACTGTCTTAACGAAATGGCTCTTGTGGTTGTTTTTTAGCTCCAAAATCTTGGAATTAATCCAGCCAACATCGGGTTCAGCACACTAACAATGGAATCGGACAAATTCATCTGCATCCGGGAAAAAGTTGGGGAGCAAGCGCAGGTGGTCATTGTCGACCTGAGCGATCCAACAACACCCATCCGGCGTCCCATCTCAGCAGAAAGTGCCATCATGAACCCCACTTCCAAGGTCATCGCTCTGAAAGGTGCGTCAGCTGACTTATTTTCCACCCGAGAGGGAAACATGGAAATAAGAGTCACACGAACGGGAAACTGTTTTCTTTTAATTGTGATTTTTGATATATTGTTCACCACATTATTTGTTCACCATTTTGGGGGAGTTTGTACAAGTAGCCCTTGATTTACAACCACAATTCTGTTGCTAAGCAAGACATTAAGTGAGCGTGTCAGGATTCCAGCAGTTGCTCTAATGAAATCATGATTCTTGAGCCAAACTTCAAAAAACTTTGAAGGATTTATTAGAGGCGACATACTGGCACTGCCCTGTGTGAAGCCAACTCTGGCATACGTCATTTACAGCCACCTGTTTCCTCCTCTTCCCCCTGGGTGTGTCATAAACCAGATTCTCCAATTAAGCCCATTCACAGGCTGGATGTCATCATTCACGTTCTCCAATTAAATATATTCCCGGGCAAAAGCTCTGTTAGTTTAGTTACAGTATTTTAAAGATAAAGAGTTGGAATGTACTTCTGCTTCCAAACTGCTGCAGTGGTCTTCCAGATTTCCTTCCTCCCCCCCGCTTTTTTTTTTATGGCAATTTCTAAAACAGGCACAGGAATGTTTTAGAAGTAGACAGAGTATTGACGTCTTTTACTACTTTTCTGGCCACCGTTGTTAAGTGAATCACTTGCAGATGTAACATGGCTGTTAGGGTAATCTGGCTTCCCTGTTGACTCAGGTTCTCAAGAGGGTCACAAAAGCATGACCCCAGGACGCTGCAGCCATCATAAATGTGAGTCACTTGCCATCTCAATTTCGATCATGCGACCGGATGCTGCAATGGCCATAAGTGTGATCATGTCACTTTTATTTAGGGCCATTGTAACTTCAAACAGTCATTAAACGAATGGGTTGTAGGTTGAGGACGACCTGTACAAACTCCAAACAAGGAAAAAAATATATAAGAACAGAACAACACGAAAGGCATTTTTTAAAAAAGCACATAGGGGGAAAAAACACATGGAAGGGTTTTTTTTTTTTTTAATGAAACTTAGGCTGTTAATTAAGTATGTGGTGGCTCAGTGGCTAAGATGCTGAGCTTGTTGATCAGAAAGGTTGGCAGTTCAGCGGTTTGAATCCCTAGCGCCGCGTGACGGAGTGAGCTCCCGTTCCTTGTCCCAGCTTCTGCCAACCTAGCAGTTCGAAAGCATGTAAAAAATGCAAGCGGAAAAGTAGGGACCCCTTTGGTGGGAAGGTCACAGTGTTCCATGCGCCTTTCGTGTTTAGCCATGCCGGCCACATGACCAAAGAAATGTCTTCACGGACAGCGCTGGCTCTTCAGCTTGATAACAGAGATGAGCACCGCCCCCTAGAGCCAGAAACGAATAGCACATATTATATGCAAAGGGAAACTTTACTGTTAATTTTTTACAGTAAAGTGAGAGACTGAAAATGGCAGTCATGGAATTTCAGTGGCGAGGAAGGGACTGGGGCAATCTACTCAAAATAGCTTTCCAAAGTAATGATTAGAAAGTTAAGATTAGAAAGTAGATATTCTAATCTAGGCTACCAAGAATTTCAGATGCTGCCATTTCCAAGTTTCCAGAAAGTTTTGCCCAGTCAAGAATCACTTCTATAGCTTCGTCTTACTTGGCAGCAGTGATGACATAGTTGGACAAATCTAGGATTTGGTGAATGAAATTGTACTTGTTTTTTTAAAAAAAGCTTAAATTATGCAACAGTTCAAACCTATAGCAAATAAAAGTGATATTTATTCCTTCTGTGGGGGCTCAGTTTTGGCTTGCAAAGTAATCTGTAATCCAGAGGCTATCTGATCAGTCCTTTAAAATGTCCCTCCGCAGGTAGGCACACAAACTCTCTAGATTTAAAATAATTTCACTGCCAACTGACTGTGTACTTTTCTTCCTGCATTCTTGTCTTAATACAGACGGTGAGTTCATTTTATCCTAGCAAACTTGTATGTTTTAACAGTATGGAATGGTCTAATCTCATAAAAAGTACTGAAATCTGGAAAGGGGAAAAAAAATAGCAATTGGGCACCTCCATAGTGGAATTAATTGGGATCTAGATGGCTTGAATTTTGGGGGGAAATTGCTATCCTCCCTTGCGATATACCGCTTTCAAAACTTGCTGGTAATAACTGTACCAAGGAATGGCTCTCGAAATAAATTCATCCCATCGTCGTACAGTTAATAAATAGCAAGGAACTGAGCCACAGATACTTTTATGAGAGACCTTTGCTAGCATGGTGTCTTGTGTGCTAGTCATCTACTCGATTCTAAATGTGGTTTTTGGTCCAGAAAGTCATGACAAAACTCGCAGGGGTCCACGATTGTTATAGACAATCAATTCTATTGGAAATTTATGAGCCTGAGCTGTGCGCAGCTGCTGTTTGCAGGCTTGCTAAAAATGGCTTGGGGGTATAGGGAAGAATACACAGCATGGGCGAATAGCCCTACTAAAAGCAGTGATCAAAAATTCAGCATTCATCACAGCAATCGTCCTTAGACTTATATACCGCTTCACAGTGCTTTCCAGCCCTCTCTAAGCGGTTGACAGAGTCAGCCTATTGCCCCCAACAATCTGAGTCCTCATTTTACCCACCTTGGAAGGACGGAAGACTGAGTCAAACTTGATCCTCTCAGAATTGAACTCCTGGAGTAAGCAGTGAGTTAGCCTGCAATGTTGCATTTTAACCACTGTGCCGCCATGGCTCTTATCACGTTTTAATTCCAATTATCTTGGCCCCCTGCGAATCGGCGTATTGACCATGGAAGCTAATACTGATTGACAACACAGCTTGAACTAATGTTAGTTGGTAGGTACACAGCAGTAACTAAGTGGGGAAACATAGTTGTCTATATGCCCCCATTATGATCACTTAAAGCAGGAATCTTCCCACCTTAGCAACTTTTAAGACTTGTGGCTTCCGACTCAGAATTCCCCAGCCAGCATGGTTTAGGAGTCAGGCTGACTGAGGAATTCTGGGAGTTGAAGTCCACAAGTCTTACAGTTGCCCCAACTTAGAGTACTATCGTATCTTCTCGGTGTTTTTTTTTTTTTTTTTTGCCTGTTTGCTTAAGAATACACGAAGCCCTGGGAAAATAGGTACGGCAGCTTCTTTTCCTTGGTAGCCATAGAATTGTAGTTTGTCCCAAACCATTAAAGTCCAAGAGACCTATGAATCAAGGTATGCTCTAAAATAATGAACTGCAGATGTTCTTAGTTGGTAGAGACTGGGGTGAGCCCACCTCTCCTGTTGTGCTTGAAAGTTGTTTTCCCACATACAAGCAACCAACGTAATAATGCCAGCCTTTCAGAAACATAACGGCTTCTCTGAATGGTGGTAAGAGTGCAGTTGCGTGTACACCAATTGCATTGCCGGGGACTACTGCATGTGGCATTTCCCAGCGACCAGAGCATTCTCATCCTCGTATTTATGTCCCCTACGTTGTGCGGTAACCCGAGCAGCCCTTTTTAGTCGTACTGTCTCGTAAAAGAGCTTCCGTGTTAAAACAAAATGGGGAAATGCAGCCCTTTACACCAGCCATTTCCATACACTTAGCATGGGAATGCAGAAGGCACCGTTTTTGTGCTCTCTTGTCGCACAGGTGTAAATTGTTCAGAGCTTTTCTTGCCACCCCACCCCACACACCCCCTTGGATGTAATCCACCTATTCAGGCTTGTCTATGTTGTATATGTTGGTGTTTTGTTTTGCTTTTTATATTTTTAGTTCACCTGAATATATGAGAAGAGATGCCTGCCTGCCTGCCCAAGATAAGCGGTATCATTCAGTTGTGTTACTTGCAGCTTTGGATTAATCTGTGTTAAGCAGCTAGAATCTATTGTGGTTAAGCTTCCTTGATGCGACGGCCACTTAAAAACACAATCTTCTGGAAGGGACTTGGCCAAA
This sequence comes from Laticauda colubrina, assembly GCA_015471245.1. Taxonomy (NCBI): domain Eukaryota; kingdom Metazoa; phylum Chordata; class Lepidosauria; order Squamata; family Elapidae; genus Laticauda; species Laticauda colubrina. The sequence continues at coordinate 3,533,319 of BLBF01000060.1, read as the reverse complement.
AGGCTGGATAAAATTGCCTCACTTTGTTGACCCTTAAATTCTGTTCACACAGTGTGGTCCTTGACTTAATCAAATCTTAGGGCTGCCTTGCTTGTGGGGAGGCTTTCTATTGCTACCCAAAAAGGTGAACAGGTGACTAATACAAATATGGTCACTTCTATTTCAGGGTATCTTGGCCTCTGCCTGCTATTTCTTTCCCAGTGCCAATATTTCTCTCTCTTCCCCTTTCCCCATCCATCCATCCATCCATCCATCCATCAATCCCCATCCATTATCATTCATCTCTCTTTCTATCCATCATCCATCATCCATCCTGTTTGTCTGTCTATATCATTATCTATTTCCATCCATCATCTGCCCATCTCTCTCCACCCTTCATATCTCTCTATCTCTCTCTCTCTCTCTTTCCATCCATCATCTGTCCATTTCTCTCTCCATCCTTCATCTATAACTATCTATCTCCATCCATCCATCCATCCTTCCATCTATCTGTCCCCATATATCATCCATCCATCCGTCTGTCTATATCATAATCTATTCCCATCCATCTATCATCTGTCCATCTCTCTCTACCCTTCATTTATATCTATCTATCTATCTATCTATCTATCTATCTATCTATCTATCTATCTATCTATCTATCT
>BLBF01000060.1:3501441-3515682 GCA_015471245.1 Laticauda colubrina | reverse complement strand
TTTATTTTATTTTATTTTATTTTATTTTATTTTATTTTATTTTATTTATTTTATTTTATTGATTGATTAGCTCTTGAACCATATCAAAGTGCAGAATTCCAGGAAGAAATCATTACTGAAATTTGATGAAAGCTGTTTAAAATGGAATTGGATAAAATACAATCTAAAATGAAATTGAGGTTTGTTTTGATAACCCAAATGTAAAGCCATCCATGATGAAAAGAAGCTGGTATAGCGTATTCGATGACAGGGTCCCTGATCATTTTCTGACTCATGCCAAAAAGAAAAAAGGATTTTGAACTCTTTGAATGAATTCATTGCCGCCCCTCCACTAATCTCTTGTTTCTCTGCCCATCTAGGACTCTTTTATTTCTTAGGCTCTATTGTCAACTTCAGCCAGGACCCGGATGTTCATTTTAAATATATTCAGGCGGCCTGCAAGACCGGCCAAATCAAAGAGGTGGAAAGGATCTGCCGCGAAAGCAACTGTTACAATCCAGAACGAGTGAAAAATTTCCTGAAGGTAGAATTTCTGGGCGCGCCAGCGTTTCTCAGCCTCATCCCAACGCTTTAAGATGGTTGGACTTCCACTCCCAGAATTCTTGGCATGCTGGCTGGAGAATTCTGGGAGTCGAAGTCCACCCATCTCCAAATTGCTGAAGTTTAGAAACACTGTTTAGGCGATTTGTTTGTTTGTATCTCACCCTGATTTTATTTTTTTACAAATAAGGCAGTGAAATAAGGCAGTGAATCCAACACTCCTTCCTCCTCTTATTTTCCCCACAACAACAACCCTGTGAAGTGGGATGGACTGAGAGAGGATGGATTGGCTCAAAATCATCCAGCTGGTTTTCATATCTAAGGCAGGACTAGAACTCCCAATCTCCTGAAGATTGGCCCAAAGCTACCCTGCCAGCTTTATGTGCTTTAAGTGGGGATAGAACTCCCAATCTCCTAGAGATTGGTCCAATGTCGCACTTTTCATACCTAAGGCAGGACTAGAACTCACCATCTCCTGGTGAATGGCCCAAAGTTATCCTGCCACCGTTATATGCTTAAAGTGGGACTAGAACTCACCCTCTCCTGGTGATTGTCACCCTGCCAGCTTTTATACCTAAAGTGGGACTAGAACTCCCATTTTTCTTAAGATTGGCCTAAAGTTACGAGCTGCTTTTCGTGCCGAAGGCTGGACTAGAACTCAGGGGCTCCCGTTTTATAGCCTTAAGCACTAAACCAAACAATTGGACTATATAGTCCTTCCACAAAGAATGAAAACGGGTTGCTACTCTGGCTTTATTCTGGATCAACATGGAGTAATTCTGCTTGGTGAGCTTTGCAAAGCAGGTGGCATTAAATGCAGGGGTGCTTGAATGCTGTTTTATAATCCTGCTGCCCTTCATTTGATCCCCTCTTAACCTGTGAGAATACCTGCTGATCACAAAGGCAGGGGGAACATTTAAAAACCTTTTGATTACTCAACTCAAAGTCTCGCATCCCATCCAGGGAGATTAATCTTGGGGCTGTCTTTTGTCAGACATACAATTGGAGGCTGGTTTTTCCTTCCCCGGGGAGATAAATTAAGCCCTCACCTCAAGAGGCTCCTAGAATAATAGTACAAAGAGAATAAGAGGAAGGGAGAAAGAATCCATTTATCAATTGAAGGAGGCTTCTGGAAAAGATACGCGTGTTTTTCATAAACTACAGTAAATGTGTATACAGTTAAACTTAAATAGCAATATTGTCATGTTTGGTTAGCTGAAAATGTGAATTGTGGCCCTCTCATCTTACAACATGATATACACAGTATAAGAACAAGAACCAGTCTTGTATTTCCACGAAATGACATATACTTCCTCCTTGTGTGTCACTATCAACATAGTTCAACTTGGTGGTTAAAAAGAGTTTTCTTGGGAATTGAATCAAGTCTGCTTCAAATGATGGCTTCTTTCCAGCTTGAATTCAGAACAGAATAACAGAGTTGGAAGGCACCTTGGAGGTCTTCTAGTCCAACCCCCTGATCAGGCAGGAAACCCTATACCATTGGACAAATGGTTGTCCAATCTCTTTTTAAAAAACCTCCATGTTGGAGCACCCACAACTTCTGGAGAAAAATCGTTCCATTGATTAATTGTTTTAACTGTCAGTTAAAACTGTCAGTTTTAACTCCTTAGTTCTAAGTTGCTTCTCTCCTTGATAATTTTCCACCCATTGCTTCTTGTCCTGCCTATTTTGGAGAATCGTTTGGCCCCCTCTTCTTTGCTCCTGGGCACCACCTGCGCCCCAACATTCGGTCCCCACTTACATAATTCATATTATCTTCTCGATGTGCCGAATTACAGCTTTCCTCTCATTGTTTAGTGGATCACAGGTCAAAAAGAAGAAAAAGACGTATTATTAAGCTTCTCTCCTTAATAGTATCTGATTTTTGTTTTGTGTGTTCCTTTTTCTGCCGATATAGGAAGCCAAGCTTACTGATCAACTTCCCTTGATCATTGTCTGTGACAGATTTGACTTTGTTCACGACCTGGTTCTTTACTTGTACCGCAACAACTTACAGAAGTACATTGAGATATATGTTCAGAAGGTACGGTGCATTTCGTTGTTAAGGGTATTTTAAGAGCTATTAAAGTAGATCCTTTGTCGTGTATGTCAACCTTAGCAACTTTTAAGATGTGTCAACTTCAATCCCCACAATTCCTAGAATTCCATCTGTATAGAGGGAGTCCTCAACTTAGAACTGTTTATTTAGCAACTGTTTGAAGTTGCAACTCCACTGAAAAGGTTCAGTGTTGCTTCACAGATCAAAGTTACTTGCAACCAGGGGTGAGCTTCAAAAAATTTAGCAACGGGTTCTCTGCCCAGTTGCTGGGTGGGTGTGGCCAGGGTGGGCGTGGTCTAGTTGGCCTCCTGCATTTTTGCCCTCCGGAGGCTTTCCACGAACCTCTGGGAGGACAAAAACAGCCTTTCCGGGCTCTGGAGGCTCTCTGGAAACAGGCCCATTTCCAATCTTCCCAAACTTCCGGGAGGCCTGCTTTTCACTCTTTGCAAGCCTCCACATGCGCCTTGCACTTACCTGCATCCAAAACGGGCCACATCCTGGGTTGGGTGGGTGGGGCCAGCCAGGAGTGGGATTTGGGGGTTGCGCAGAATCTGCACAGAGTCTTAGTTAGAGGTTCTCCCAAACCCCCAGCAACCCAACCTTGCTTACAACCAATATTTGCACTGAAGACCGTTGCAGCATTCCCACCGTCACGTGATCAAAATTCAGATGCTTGTCAACTGGCCTGTATTTACGACAGTTGCAGTGTCCCGGGGTCATTGTGAACACCATTGGGGACTTTCCCAGCCAGCTGTCCCAAAGGTGCTTTTTTTTAAAGAGGCCGCTGGACTTTCTTTGTTTTTTTGTTTTGTTTTTTTTTAAAGACGTTTTGCTTCTCATCTAAGAAGCTTCCTCTGCTCCGACTGGATGGTTGGGAATGGAAGGAATTCATATTCCACAGTACAATGCAGTGAGCCATGTGTTAGAGCTGTACATTGGGGAAACAAAACAGCCATTTCATAAATGCATGGCGGAACATAGGAGAACAAACCCATCAGGATAAAATTCAGCGGTCCACCTGCATTTAAAAGACAAAAACCACTGTTTGGAAGACAGCAAAATTCACATTTTGGACAGAAGATTGCTAGTTTGAAAGAGGGGTCAAAAGAGGCCATATTTGTCGAAATTGAACAGCCCTCTCTCGTCGGAGGGGGAGGGATAAGACATCAGGTATCTCCAATCTACAATACAGTCCTTTCAACAGTTCCAAGAAGGCTTCATACACATTTGCACAACTCAAGTGATCTTGAGGACACAGATAAACTCCAAGTGGCCTCAAAAGACTCTCTTAAATGATGCAAATGACCAGCTGTCTGCAAGGAGTATAAATCCTTCCATTCCCCACCATCCAGTCAGAACTGAAGAAGCTTCCTGGATGAGAAGAGAAATGTCTTCAAAGAAACAACAAGAAAATCCAGTTGCCTCCTGAAAAAAGCATCTTTAGGACAACTATGACCTGGATGATTGAGAATCTCCATAGACTTTTAGCTATGCACTTTGGGATGAACACCCTCAAATGGTGTGGGAGTAAGAATGGATTTCCAAAGGGAAAATTTCAGACTACAAGAACCAGGAATACTACTCAGGTGACTCTGAGGAAACAGAGAAACCTCCAAGTGGCCACAACGGCTATCTAAAAGGATGCAAATGACCAGCTGTCTGCAAGGAGTAGAAATCCTTCCATTCCCCAGTTTTGACAGCAAAGTCAATGGGGAGGCCAGATTCGCTTCCCAACGGTGTTACTGACTTAACAAAATTGCAGTGATTTGCTTAACAACCATGGCCAGAAAGGTTGTAAAATGGGACAAAGCAAACAACTGTCTCCCTTAGCAACAGAAACACTGGGCTTGATTGTGGTCGCAAGTTGAGAACCACCTGTAGCACTCTTTAGGTTTGAACTTTGCGATCCAGAGAGTGGCTTGCGCCACAGTGTGATTGCAAACCCTTGAAACTGAAGCATTTTTCTCCGCTTCAGGTCAACCCCAGCCGCATCCCTGCAGTTGTCGGAGGACTCTTAGATGTGGACTGCTCCGAAGATGTCATTAAGAACTTGATCATGGTGGTGAGAGGTCAGTTTTCGACAGACGAGTTGGTAGCCGAAGTCGAGAAAAGGAACAGGTGAGACCCACAGGGCTCTTCAAAATATTTTATTTCCCAAGAGCAATTAAATTGGCTGTCAGGCCCCTTTTGGAATCTGATTCCGAAGATCAGCTGACAGGAAGTGGGAGTATGGCTTCGGTAGCTGTGGAAGAAACTGGGGAAGAGCACAGTCCAGCTGGGCAGAGCAGGGGAGAGGTAAAATAAGGGAGAGGGAATTCGGAGGAAGACCCAGCCCCCCCGCCCTCATCCTAGGGCATGTAGGGAGGAATGGAGAAGGGAGCAACGTGAGTTGCATGGCTTACGGTGGAGGAAAGGGCCCTGATTCCCTTCATTAGCTGCAACTGGGAACACAGTGTTGAAAAGAGGAAGCTGTGCACAGCACTTTGCTGGAATTATCCTTGTAAAGTCTTATCTGAGTTCTGGTGTCCTCCCAACTGTGTGTGTTTTGTTATCTTTTGAAGTCTGCAATTCCTTATCCTGCCTTGTCTGGTTAATTGCTGCAGCGTGGTTTATGTTGGTTTTTATTAATAATTTATATGTACTTTGCGTTCGGACTGAATTTCTTCCCTTTAAAAACTGTTCTTGGGAGAGTTTTTTTCTCCAGCCAAGGATAACTGGACATTGGGATCAAGTTGGAGGTATTAAACGGACTGTACTTACTTTTGTGACTTTTTTGCTTTTGTGCAACAAACGTATCTTGGGGGTGGGGTACCCTGGCAGTTGGCAGAATTAGCCTGCGGTCCCGCTTTCAATAAATCGATCAATTGGTTAAATCAAGGGCCTTCAAACATGTAGCTTTAAGACTTGTGGACTTCAACTCCCAGAATTCCTGAGCTAACCTGACTGGAGGAGGAGTTCTGGGAGTTGAAGTCCACAAATCTTAAAGCTGCCATGTTTGAAGACTCGTGGGTCAAATGCTGGCTAGCGACAGAGCGAACGAAAGATGTGTGTTCTTTTTCCAGGCTTAAGCTGCTCCTGCCTTGGCTGGAGTCCCGGATTCACGAAGGCTGCGAAGAGCCGGCAACGCACAACGCCCTGGCGAAAATCTATATTGACAGCAACAACAACCCCGAGCGCTTCCTGCGGGAGAATCCCTTTTACGACAGCTGCGTTGTTGGAAAGTATTGTGAAAAGAGAGACCCTCACCTGGCCTGTGTGGCTTATGAAAGGGGGCAGTGTGACCTCGAGCTCATCAAGGTGAGGGAACATTGCCATTGAATATGAAGCAGCACAGGGCCGTAGAAACTAATCATCTTCTTTTAATGACCCCTAATCCCTTGCAGGATGGAATCTGGGCAACTGAATGGAGCCGAGTGTTTACTGGCCGGATGCCCTCCCTGTCGCCAATGAGGAGTTTTATTCAGCAGATATATTCTCATTGTGCCCAGAAAGAGAAATATCTGCCTTTACCTAGGATCAAACTCACAGCCTCCTGATTGAGAGGCGAGAGCGCCACCTCGAGGCCATTGTACCACTCAGCTGTAGAAACTAATATAATAATAATAATAAATCCACCATGTTTGAAACATGGCTGCCACTAATTTTGAAGTTCTTTCAAATACCAGCTGATCTGAACGCTAGTTTTTAAACACCAGCCTTCCCCTTTCCTGTTGCTTTTATTTTCAGGTTTGCAACGAGAATTCTTTATTTAAGAGCGAAGCTCGTTACTTGGTGCGAAGAAAAGATCCAGAATTGTGGGTCAGTGTTTTGGAGGAAAACAACCCCTTCAGAAGACCCCTCATTGATCAGGTATATTGAGAGATTGAGAACCTGTAAAACCAGGTTATAGGTTGGGACCGAGGAATGAATAAGAATAGATACCTGCCCTGTTCTTCACTAGAGACAACATCAAAATCATACTTCTTTGATTTTTATCCTGCCTTTATTGCTTCGTAGAAGTAACTCAAGGCAGTGAACATACCTAACATTCCTTCCTTCTCCTGTTTTCCCCAGAACAATGACTCTGTGAGATGGGCAGACTGAGAGAAAGGGATTGGCCCCGAGTCACCAGATGGCTCTCTTGCCTAAGGCAGGACTAGAACTCTTAGTCTCCTAGTGCTTGGCTCAAAGTCAGACAGCCAGTGTTCATGTTTAGGGAGGGACTAGAACTCACCATCTCCTGGTGATTGGCCCAAAGTTGCCCAGCCAGCTTTCATACCTAAGGCTGGACTAGAACTCACCATCTCCTGGTGACTGGCTTAAAGTCATCTTTTCATGCCTAAGCAGAACTAGAACTCACAGTCTCCTGGTTTCTAGGCCAGCACCTTAGACATTATACTGCCCACCCTTTCCATTTTAGATTAGCATGGCCGATTTGCTCTTTATTTTCTAAGGATACCCAACCGCAAAGCAAGTCCTGCTTCAATCAATAAATTAATCAGAATGGTGTTGGAAGGGACCTTGGAGGTCTTCAAGTCCAACCTCCTGCTCAAGCAGGACACTCTATACCGAATAAATAATAACCAGATAAATTTGGGGTCCATCATCCCTGCATGATTGTGTAAAACAAGGGAGAAGGCAAATCACAACTTTTCCTTCTCATTTTGGCACAGCTATTTGGAGAAGAAACTTCTAAGCTCACTTCTAAGTAGAATTTTTCCTCTTGGGTGAAAAAAATAAATAAAACCAATTCAGTTAACAGCTGAATGACTAACTTGCCTGCTAAGCAAATCTTCTAAGAATTTTGTGTCCCGATTGTACCAACCCATCCACTGATTCCCACTTCCACTTTCTGTTCTTTGCTGCCCATCAAAGTGTGTCTCTGCTTTTGGCTCTTCATTGGGCCAGGGTTGTAAGCGGCAATCCTATTTTCCAAATACCAGGTTGTCCAGACGGCGTTATCAGAAACTCAAGACCCTGAAGAGGTTTCCGTGACAGTGAAGGCGTTTATGACCGCCGACCTCCCCAACGAACTGATTGAGCTGCTCGAAAAGATCGTCCTGGATAATTCGGTCTTTAGCGAGCACAGGTAGGAAAGGCCGTTTCTACTTTCCAAAGGCATCTTTATATGACATAACTCGCAGGGTACCCGTTCTTTGCTCCAAAGCTATGTGGTCTGGTTTAGTTTTGGGGGAGGAAAATAAGGAGGAAAAAATTCTGCCTCTGCCCACCAGCATCCATCAATATTCATCTGGCTAGCATGCTGTCAGCGTGTGAGAGAGTTGAGGGCTGTTTGGAAAGTAAAACAGTATTTGCTGTGTGAGCAAGAAGGAGACAGCAAGGAGCCTGGGCATGACTTAGCTGAACGGTTCTGGAGTAAAGCTGTTTGCTGCTGTGAAACTGAAACTAATCCCAATCTAAATTGAAACTAATCATCATCGAATTCCAACCTAATTGAATTGTTGTAAATTGATTCTACTTCTGGAATCTGCTGGCTTGACCCTTTCCTTGTGAACTCTCGCAAGGAATCTGCAGAACCTCTTGATCTTGACGGCCATCAAAGCCGACCGCACTCGGGTGATGGAGTACATCAACCGGCTGGATAACTACGATGCTCCGGATATCGCCAACATTGCCATCAGCAATGAGCTCTACGAGGAAGCCTTCGCCATCTTCAGGAAGTTCGACGTCAACACTTCCGCCATACAGGTGGGGCTGAAATCGGCAGTTGATTGACCTTCATAGAGAGCTCCCATTTTTCCCCCTTTTCCTTCCTAGTGTTGGTTTAAATATGGGATCTCCCCAAGTTGGCTACTTTTAAGACTTGTGGACTTTCAAATCCCAGAATTCCTTAGCCAGGAATTCTGGGAGTTGAAGTCCACAAAGTCTGAAACTTGGCCAACTTTGCCCTCTGGTTCAGAGGGTTGGCCTTTCTCCTCCCTTGAAAAACCTTGACCCGTTCCCCCCCCTTTTTCCTAAGGGGGCTTCTGAAATCTCACCCTGTACCCTTTTTATAGGTGTTGATAGAACACATCGGCAATTTGGACCGTGCCTACGAATTTGCCGAGAGGTGTAATGAGCCGGCTGTGTGGAGTCAGCTGGGCAGAGCCCAGCTTCAGAAAGATTTGGTTAAGGAAGCGATAGATTCTTACATAAAGGCTGACGATCCTTCTGCCTATATGGAGGTAGTGCAGGCAGCGAACAGAAACGGTAAACCCAATTTTTGATTTGCAGCTGAATATCAGAATTTTTTCACCCTCATTTCTTAACTAAGCCACCATTTGATATGTAACGGTTTCTGATTGCTCCAGTCTGTTTTTTTCAAAATCGTGTAAGAATATACTTTACTTTTTCTTTCTTTTTTTTTCTCTGAACTTTGTGATGTTCGTATTACCTTGGCGTACATATTTTGACAGATATATCTATTTAAAACAGTCTGCTTATAATCCAGAAAAGCATTTTTTTTTAAACAGGCAGATTATTTTAAGTTGTTAGTTGCATTGGTTTGCTTAAAAATGCTTAAAAATGTGACCATGTAGAATCTGGCTGGAAAAATCTCTGTGCAGCACTCTAAATTTGAAAGTCTGTTGTTGTATGAGGCAATGTACACAGTTGTTTAAACTATAGGTTGTCCTCGCTTACAGCAGTTTGTATAACATCTGTTCAAAGTTAACAACAGCACTGAAAAGTGTGACTTACAACCATTTTTCACGCTTACCACCTTTGTAGCATCCCCTTGATCACGTGATCAAAATTCAGATGCTTGGCAACTGGCATGTATTTATAACATACATGCAGCATCCCAAAGTCATGTGATCCCCTTTTGCAGTGTCCTGATGTCACGTGATCTCCTTTTGCGCCCTTCAGACGAGCAAAATCAACGGAGAAGCCCAGATTCACTTAACAACCGGGTTACTAACTTATCCGCTGCAGGGATTCACATAACAACGGTGGCAAGAAAGGTCCTAAAACAAAGCAAAACTCAGCTGAACAAATGTTTTACTTAACAACAGAAATTTTGCGCTCTGTTGTGGTTGTAAGTCGAGGGGTACCTGTAGCTTAAAACATAAAGATACCAAATAAATAGTTTCTTAAAATATTTAATCTGTATGGTATCAGTTTGTCAATATATCAGAAAACCTCACATTGCTGTGAGCATCATTCTTCCATTCCTTCCATGACTGGTTTTTGCAAATGCTCGACATCCTGAAAATGTAATTGTAAAATAAATTATTCGTTGTCTCTTTTTGTGTTCAAGATAACTGGGAGGACCTGGTCAAATTCTTGCAAATGGCTCAGAAGAAAGCCAGAGAGTCTTACGTTGAGACAGAACTGATTTTTGCCTTAGCCAAAACAAACCGACTTTCAGAGCTAGAAGAATTTGTCAGCGGCCCTAACAACGCACACATACAGCAGGTACATTTTACGTGTTTATTTCTCCAATTAATTGGCTGCTTCCCTTACCACAGGTTAACTCTGGGCAGCTGACAATATTAAATTTTATTTGGGGGTTTAAACCAAGGGTCTTCAAATTTGGCAAGTTTAAGACTTGTTGACTTCAACTCCCAGAATTTCTGAGCTAAAATGACTGGAGGAGGAATTCTGGGAGTTGAAGTCCACAAGTCTTAAAGCTGTCAAGTTTGAAGACCCCTGGTTTAAACTTTGAGCACAATTCATTGAACATCATTTCTAAGAAATGACATGATGTAGCGATTAATAATGATAATAAATGGTTAAATGTTCAGTTGCCTGACTCTCAAGAGAGTCTGGGCGATTTACAGATTGTGAAAACATTTAGCAACTAGGAAACCACAGAAAAAGAACAAAATCTGGTTGCTTCATAAGAGCCATGGTGGTGCAGTGGTTGGAGTGCAGTATTGCAGGCTACTTCTGCTGACTGCCAGCTGACTGCAGTTTGCTAGTTCGAATCTGATCAGGCACAAGGTTGACTCAGCCTTCCATCCTTCCGAGATGGGTAAAATGAGGTCCCAGATTGTTGAGGGCAAGTGGCTGACTCTGTAAACCACTTCGAGAGGGCCCTAAAGCACTGTAAAACGGTACATAAGTCTAAGTGCTATTGCTATCAAGCACCGGTAATGCATGGCCAAACAAGCAGACCTTGTAAGTAGGTTGGGCAAACCCTAAGAAGAACAGCAAAGACCAACTCTATCTAATTCATGGCTTGTTACTTAGCATGCCGATGCTGGCACTCACATTGTGCGCCTTTGTCAATGGTTGGCTTTGCCTTCTGTCTCCTTTCAGGTCGGCGATCGCTGCTACGAGGAAGGGATGTATGATGCAGCCAAGCTGCTCTACAATAACGTGTCGAATTTTGCGCGCCTGGCCTCTACCTTGGTGCACCTAGGGGAATATCAAGTAGCTGTCGATAGCGCTCGCAAAGCCAACAGCACCAGGACGTGGAAGGAGGTGACTTGCTCGGCATTGTTCAAGGGGGGGAAAGGCACAGCTAGTCCTTGACTTAAGACCATCATTGAGCCTGGAATCAAGTCATGCCGGTCATTAAATAGGCCATCATGTGACCAGACCTGATGTTTACAATCCCTTTTGCAGTGGTCAATATGCAGATACAGTACACGAAGTCCTCAACTTACAACAGTTCATTTAGCGAATGTTCGAAGTTACAACAGCACCGAAAAATGTGACTTACGACTGTTTTCTCACACTTACAACTTTTGCAGCCTCCCCCCTGGCCACGTGATTTACATCCAGATACTTGGTGACTGGCATGTACTTACGACTGTTGCAGCGTCTCAGGGAATCATGTGATTCCCTTTGACGACCTTCTGATGAGCGAAGTCAACAGGGGAAGCTAGATTCATTGAACAACCGTGTTACTGACTTAATAACTGCAGTGATTCACTTAACAACTGTGGCAAAAAAAAAAATGCAAAATGGGGCCCTAACCCACTCACCTAACAAATTCCGCACTTAGCAACATAAATTCTGGGCTCAATTATGGTCGTAAGTGGAGGAGTACCTGTAATGATGTTATATCCATTCAGTCGTGTCCAGCTCTTGCCGATTCTTTGGGGCAGGTCTCTCCAGATTTTCCAGCCTGGCACTGTTTCCTTGAGCTGTTCTATGCTCTGGCCAGGGCCCACTTTGATGGTGTCCAGCTACCATGTTTTTGGGTGGCTTAGTTTTCTTTTACCACTAACTCTTTGCTTCCTCCAGTGAATTCCCCCGCATAATTCAGCCAAAGTCAGTGAGATGCAGCTTTGTGATTTGGGGGAACTTATAATAATTCTATAATCAACAGTAAAGCAAAGATAATACCAATCGTTAGGTTGTTGAGTTTGAGCGCCGAGCTTGGCAATTTGATTGCAAACATTTTGTCGCCGTTCGAAGAGACATTGTCAGCACGCTTTGAGTTGTGTTCATCTGTCAGAACACTGGCCTTTAAGTACCTTCCTGTGATGCAAGTTAGCATTGGTCTGAACAAACAACACCAATGCCAGTTTGCATCACACAAAGGAACTTAAAGGCCAGTGCACTGACAGATGAGCCCAACTGAAAGCACACTGACAATGTCTCCTCGAACAGTGACAAAACATTTGCAACCAAATTGCCAAGTTCGGCGCTCAAACTCAACAGCCTAACTCACCAAGCTGAGCTATTGATATTCATATATATCTCAGTACCAATAGTGGTAGATGCCTGGAATGTGATCCCTAAAACATCTGGAGCACCACTTGAACACCATCGGCATTGACAAAATCACCATCAGTCAATTTCATCCTGTGACGATACCTCTTAACACCATCACACAACTACCTCTGTCTATCCCAGGTCCTTGGGAGGAACTTAGTAGGTTAACAAAAATGCCAATTCCAGCCTGAACATCTGGCTGACAATTACTGGATTCGACTGTTCCCTTTTGCTAAGAGTGTCTTTTGTTGCAGGTGTGTTTTGCCTGCGTGAATGGAAAGGAGTTCCGTCTTGCACAGATATGTGGCTTGCACATCGTCATTCACGCGGATGAACTTGAAGAATTGATAAGCTACTACCAGGTAAGATACCTTTCGCTTTGATGGTGGCATAAAACTTATTAAAGGTACTTCTATTGAGCTTCCTCCCACTGAACTGCTAAAGTTAAAAAATCAGCCATTGTATTTGTGGTTCAAATGAGCCTCAAACCAGCTTCGTTTTAGACAATATAGCATTTTTAAAAATCCCACCAAACCTTAGAACCTGGAGACCATTCCTGGAAGATGTACACATTTAGCTGAATTTTTATTTATATTTTAGAATGAAATTTGGCATACTGTATTCCATATTTAATCTCCCCAATAAATAAATTTCTCGTGCTCATTTTTAGTTCTGTTCAAATATGATTAGCTTTTATCATAACACATGTGAACAACTGCTTTAAACTTAAACTGTTCTAAACTTGATTGTAAAAAAATTCATTTTTTGTAGCAGGGTTTTCAGAGTTTGGAATATCTTACCTGATTTCAATTGTCTCAGTTTTCATTCTGAGTAAATTTCTGTGAGCCTCACTCCATATTTAAGAAGCCCCAAGGATGTGTGTGTAAGGGCAGTGTGGTGCCTATCATACCCTGTCACATTTTAATTTTCTTATTTTGCTTCTTCTAATTCGTAGTTTTTGTTCGATGAATGAAATTTAAAAAAAATGTTTGGAATTTCTCCTCGGTGAGGAGAACTGCCCCTTTCTCAAGAAGTGTCCTTCCGAAGTTCTGGGAACCCAGGCAGTTCAGGGGATTTTAAAATAATAGCAAACACTTGCAGGTTGAGTTTTTGATTTTGCCAGTGGCTTTGCTCTCCAAGTTTGTTTCATTTTAGTTTCAGGACGTTTTGTGACCAGACTAGGTGATGTCATCAGCAGGAATTCCTTGTCCTGTTCCTCTTCAGCTTATATAGTGTGCTCAGTTGGTCAAGTGATTGGTTGTTTGTTTGGATCTATGTTGAAATTCTGAGCAGCTGATTGTTTCTCTGGTTGACTGGTTGTCCGGATGGTCCAGTTTCTTGTATATTCATATGCTGGAATGGAAGTTCAGTGGATTGTTTTCTGATCTTGTTCATCTGCAAATGTGATCCATCCAAGCTGCTTAAACCTGTTGTGTTCTTGACTTGCAGGGCCGCGGATACTTTGAGGAACTGATTGGTCTCTTGGAAGCAGCTCTCGGTCTGGAACGGGCCCACATGGGAATGTTTACCGAACTTGCTATTTTATATTCCAAATATAAACCCCAGAAGATGAGAGAACATCTGGAGCTATTCTGGTCCAGAGTCAATATCCCAAAGGTATTTGATGTTCCTGAAGTCAAATCAATATTGATATTGCTTCTTCAACGGTTAGGGACTAAATGTTTAAAACTCCCATCCTTGCCTCAGCTCCTGCCAGCCTAGTGTCAGTCATTGAAGCCATATTTTTTCTTAGCCATATTTTATATATATGTGTGTGTGTGTGTGTGTGTGTGTGTGTGTGTGTGTATATATATATATATATGTAAATGTATATGTGTGTGTGTGTGTGTGTATGCATGTATGTATATATGCATGCTGTTCAGCTTCATTCGGGTATTTTCCCACGTCATTGTAGTTGTGCTTTTAAAGTTGTAGCAACGTTTCGGCAGAATTTCATCTGCCATCATCAGGCTTCTGTATTGTGTTTGTCTGTG
>BLBF01000060.1:3484170-3495191 GCA_015471245.1 Laticauda colubrina | reverse complement strand
ATAGATAGATAGATAGATAGATAGATAGATAGATAGATAGATAGATAAATAGATAGATAAAAAACTTGTCAAAAGCTTACTGGATGGCTTAGACACCTTGAGTGCTAGGGGACCATCAACACCGATGCCTCATTTGCTTAATTAAAACTGTTGATTGCTAATCACTCTTTGGAGACGTGGATTGCTAATGCCTGTAATTAAACTTTGGTCTCAGCCTGGCAGGCACAATTTCAACAGCAGGTAGGCTGACTGCATTAGGTCCCAGGAATCAGGAGCTACTGGTTTTTTAAAAATAAATAAATTGGGAAGCTCTCTATGGCCTAGAAATACAGGTAGCCCAAAGTTTCTGTTGCTAAACGAGACAGTTGTTAAGAGAGCTTTGCTCCATTTTTACAATCTTTCTTCCCACCGTTGTTAAGTGAATCACCACAGTTATTAAGTTAGTCACACTTAAGTGAATCTGGCTTCCTCATTGTCGGAAGGTCGCAAACTAGAATCATCTGACCCCGGGACACTGCAACCGTCATAAATATGAACCATTTACCGAGCGGTCAAATTTTTGCCCACATGACCGTTCTACAGTTGTGAGTTTGAAAAATGGTTCCCAAGTCCCTTTTTTTTTTTGAGTGCCCTTTGTAACTTCGGACAGCCTCTAAATGAGAGCTTGTAAGTTGAGGACTACTGACATTAAAGTTGCATCTCAGCCCACAATTGCAGCATTTACCCTGCAATAAATGTCACGTTATTCCAAAACGCTGTCCCATCATCACAGCAAACTCATTGTTCCTAGTTTCATCTTGGGTGTGACTACTCTGTTGTTGTAATTTTCAGATTTGTTAGTGCACCTGAAGCCTTTTGTATCTCCAAAGCACAAAGGCATTTAATACACTGTCCGCAAATATAAATCAGCTTCTCCTCCTCCTCCTCCTCCTCTCCTCCTTCTCCTCCTCCTCCTCTCCTCGTCCTTCTCCTCCTTTTCCTCTTCCTCCTCCTCATTATTCATCGCACAGTCAGACTGGGTTTGGCATTTTTGTCTACCTATCGAGTCCTTACCAAGGACCTGGGATAGACAAATCTGGATGTTTGATGGTGTTACTGATGATGATGATTAATATTTATTATTATCCTGTTTATAAATCAACATGAAATATTGAGTAAAAGGCAGGTTTCGTAGAACCTCACATATTGTGTCCTCCTTTCTTGCTTCTCTTTCCTAACTCCATAGCCTTCTTCCGTTTCTCCCCACAATGTTGCCTTTTGCGTTTCTCTTGAACTCGATTTTGTGGCCTCTTTTTTTTTTTTTTGGATATTAAATCTTCCCCTCTTTAATTTTCTTTACAGGTTGATGGTCTGTTTAATAAGGTGACGGTCTCTTTAGTTTTACTCACTTGTGTTGTTGTTTTTAATTGGTGTCCTTAAAAGTAGATCTGAAGATCCAGCCGTCTCACTGTAGCTTGCACCCGAAAAGCAGAATAATTTAGCTTCATTTAAACTAATATCATAGTAAATATCACTTCATAAAGAGCTTGGAAAAATCCAGCCAGACTTCCATCTGCTTCATTGGGAAGGAAAACCCAAAATATTTGCTTATTTGTAAGATTTTCACTGAAGACTACCAAAAGCGTTTAAGAGTATAGTATACGTTCAATATTGTATTGTATTGTATTCAATATATTGTATCCTGGATCATTCTTGAAGGATTCTTAATCCAGCGGTCAGCTTTCCTATCCTGGAATTAAAGATCTACCTAAAGTACTTCTAGCTGTTAGAAGAAGAAAAAAAAATTACCTAGCTACTTATTCTGTGGAAAGTATCAAAAGAGAATACAGGTAGTCCTTGACTTAACGATCACAATTTTTCTTGCTTTGAGGAACTGTCGTTAAGTGAGTTTTGACCCATTTTATGACCTTCGTTGCCACAGTTCTGTGTCGTTGCCACAGTCAGTCTCTGTCGTTAAGGGAGCGACACGGCCAGTAAGTGAATCTGGCTTCCCCATTGACTTTTGATTGTCAGAAGTTCGCAAAAGGGGATCGCGTGACCCCAGGGACACTGTGATCATCATAAATGTCAGGGCTCTAGCATCCACCCCCATTTAATTCATGAGTCTCTGGCCACTTCTCTCAGAGTTTAAAAAAAAAAAAAAATTAGGAGTGAACATGCCGGTGCTACCTGGTTGTAGCCAATTCTGAAACACATCGTTCATTTCACCCTTGACACTGGTCTTCCCCCCACCCCATGGATGTATATTCTCCAATGAGACACATCCATAGCCAAGAGTCATCAAGCATGCTCTCCAATAATATTCTTGCATGCCAGAAGCTTCAGTCACCTTCCTTAGTCCTTATCTAAGGAATGCACTACTGTCTCCATTCTCTTTCTGCTGGCAGCTCTAAAAGACCAGAGAAATATTTTTGAGTTGACAATAAATATGAATCTGTAATCAAACAACCCAGTGTAAATCATGTGGCCATAGGGGAAATGCTGCAAAAGTCATCTGAAAAATGGTCATATCAATTTTTTCGGTCCCTAAATGAAACAACAGTCGAAGACTATCTGTATAGCCTTACTCCCATCCAGTCTGTTCACTAAATAAATAATAAGACAGACTGTACTCCAAAGGGGTGTGTCCATCGTGGCCCTTTCCAGGTTGAAGTCTGGTTGGATTTTGCAAGTGGTAATTGTCTTAACTAAGCCTCCAGTCTTCGGGAAACCGCATGCACCGTTAGTCCGGTTTTAAAATAAGAACTAATTTTAGTCCACTTTCCCTCCTTTTTCCCGTAAATTGCTTTAACTTCCATCACTCAAGCCTCTACCTAACTGCTAGTTCGCAAAAGACATTCCTCCTATTAACAAAGCCTGAACGCTTTTGGCCGTACCGTGAGAATGTTCCGTCTAAATTGGCGGGCGACAAGGGTCAGCGGAATTTAAGAGAGGTTGTGGCTTAGACTGTTTGTGAAAACGTTAACGATTCTAGGCTGAGGACTCCCTTCACTCCGCCCCTGCTCTTCTCCTACTCCTAGAGATTCTTGGTTCTTCCCATCAGAAAGGGCTCAAGAGGAAAGCTTTCCAGTTTACCTGTTGATAGATGAGTAGTTTGAGATCAATCATATGCATGATGTAGAAGGGTTATAAAGCAGGTTTAACTTGCCCAGCTGCCATTTGGCAAGGACACCCATCACCTGCTCTCCCACCTTATAAAGGTGCTCCCTCACCCCCAAATTTTCCCTGTGTGGTTCATCTCTTGGAATCCACTGAGAACTTTGAAAGTGGATCAAAGCCACAGCTCTCTCTGGTTAATCCTGTCCCCTTGACTATCCCATCCTTGTTTGCAACTTAGTCAAGATCCTAAGCAAATTTCACCCCTTAGCAGTTAGCTTCCAAACAGGCATTGTGTCTGCCAGGTTGTCCTATCCCAGAGACTTCTAAAACAGAAGCAGCTGGTAGGTGACAACTTGAAATGGAATCTGCCTTTAAGAATTTTGGAACTTGCCTGGGGAAAGGTAAGGTTAAGGATGGCCACCAAACTCAGGCTGGCTCAGGGTTTTCTCTAAACGTATCCTGTTTTCTCTTATAACTTAGGTGGATAAACTCGATGCTTCGGAAAGCCTAAGGAAAGATGAGGAGCAAGTACCAGAACCTACTCCTATAGTATTTGGTAAGTGGAATATATACCTTTAGTATTCATTTCCTGGGCCTTCCGTGAATTTAAATGACTTCTTTTTTAATCTTGAACTCTTCTGCTCCCTTCTCCTAATTCCTACCGTGTTTCTCCAATAATACGGCCTCCACCAATAAGAAGCCCGTGTTTTATAGGCATTCAATTTATAAAATTGAATTAAGCCCCTCCCCCCAAATTAAGGCCCATATTAAACATGCAAAATAGGGGGGGAATGGCGGGGGGGGGTTGCATTTAGGAAGTACTTGCATGCTTGGATATGGTGCTGCCTGCGTTGGTGGGGCACTTCATACCGAGAGACCTTCCACCACCGTTGCTTTTCCTTCTCCCTTGCTGCCGCGGCGTTAGAAGAACGCTGCGGCGTTTGGCAGGCCCTCTTTCCCGGCAGCAGAGCTCTCACCAAGGCAGCGAGCGCCTGCCCGCCGGACCCTCTGCTCATCCCGCCAGGGCCGCGCCGGAGCTGTGCGGGCCAGGCAGAGCCGGGAAAGCGAGCCGCGGGTGCGTGCATGCCTCCTCCTGCACCTCGTTCCCAAATCTTGCCCGGACGAGCAGCGCTTCGCTTACTGTGCAAAGCCGCAGCTTCCTCACCTCTCAGCAAGCAGAAGGAACTGGCTGCAGCCTCCTCCTCCTCAGCCGCAGCGCAGACGTTGACCTTGCAGGGAGAGAGAGGGAGAGATCCTCTCGGGCGAGCGCCTTCCCTCGGAACGCGGCAACGGGAGCGCCTGAAGCCAAGTGTCTCCTCAGGGCTCCGGTTGCAGGGAGGAGCCCTGACTGGCCGCAGATGGCTGCGCCAAACGCCACGGCGTTCTTCTAACGCCGCAGCAGCAAGGGAGAAGGAAAAGATCTCCCGAACCCCAAGATGTTGCCGCCTGCCCACCCGAGGATGCAAGGGGGGGAATTAAGTCACCCCAGAAAAGACGGCCTAGCCATTTATTCAGGGGTCAAAAAAATATAAGGCCTGGCTTTATAATGTGAGAAACACGGTACGTGGTGTAGGAATTCTAGAAGAAATTTAGCTAGCTCAGTTTATTTTTTTTTCCCCTAAGGTTTTAAAAGACAGTCATTGATACAGTTCTGAATTACTTCAAATAAGTCTTCAAACATTTCTTGGGATTTACAAATTTGAGAGTTTTTTTGAGCCAGTTCCCTGTCCACCTTACCTTTTTCTGTACAAGAACCAGCTTGCAATTCAGGTTGGGAGAGAAAGAGAGAGAGAAAGAAAGAAAGAAAGACACAGACACACACAGAGACAGACAGAGGCAGAGAGAGTGTATCAGGTCCATAATTACGTAGGGAGCTCCATGTTGGAAGGTGGACAAGGTTGGGGTCTCTCTGCTCCTCCTTCAGCACCTTCACCCCAACACTTGGTGGTTCTCATGAAAAGGGGGAAAAACTTTCCTTCCAGGAGGAGCAAGAAGTTGGGGAATGAAATCTGGGGCGGGTGGATTGGTGGGTGGAGATTTCTGCCTGAGGACATGAAGCTGTGTTTCTCAACCAACCAAAAACCTCACCGAGATCATTTGGCAGAAGGTAGATTTTACTGACCATTGCCTTCTAGGTTCCATTAAAGGAAGCTCCTGATGGGAGAGGTCAGTCTGTCTGCGGGCATGGCATTTACACGGGGGAGGGGGTGTGTGGTTTGTATTTCTCTGCATGAGGCATGTCTATTAACTCATCCCCCACCCCCCGCCTATGTGCTTGACGTGTGGCAAAATTAATTCTCTGCTTAGGCCAGGGGCAAAGAACTAACAGATCTAACTGCAGTTTGTTCCAGCATCGTTCCTGCAGGTGTTCTACATTGTACCTTAACATTAAAAGATTCCCTTAATCTAGATTTCCGTCACCTTAGATGCCCAAAGCAAACCCTACATGCTTAACTGTGCCAACTGAAGAGGAGGAGGTACTGGTTTCCCCATGCTACTCTGTAGTTATTCCTCCCATGGGCTCCATTGCTAACACCTTCCTGTCGTTTGTCCCAAAGGTGCTCTTTCAGAAGGCATCTGGATTTTTCTTGGCCTTCCCCCCACCCCTTGAAAACCTTTTGCTCCTCACCCAAAAGCTCCTTCAGCTTCGTTGGAGAGTAGACCAGTCCTCTCTTCTCCATGATGTCCCCTCAAATATTGGAAGACAGCAATGAATGTCCTCCCGTCCAGGGGTGGGATTTTTCCAGTTCACACCTATTCTCTAGAACCAGTTGTAAACATTCTAAGCAGTCAGGAGAACCGGTTGTTAGAATAATTTACTGGCCTAATCCTGTAAGGAAGGCAGGAAAGAAACATTCTGGTGTTGCTTACGGAAACTGCCTCTCCGTTAACCCTTGTTACATTCTTGGCAGGACTAGACTTCCTGTCTCAGGAACTTCTCTGGAGTTTTTTTCCCCTCTTTTGCTGGTACTTTTGCTTGTGTGGAGTGACCATTCAAAGTTACAATGGCACTGAAAAAAGTGACTTATGGCTATTTTTCACACTTATGACTGTTGCAGCATCCCCACAGTCATGAGAGGCCAGGCGAGGAGATGCGTGCCTCAATGTGAGTGATATTGATTTGGCCATGCCTAGCCAGTCACATGACCACCAAGCCATGTCCAGCCAGTCACATGTCACCAAGCCACGCTCATCAAATTCACCACGCCCACAGAACTCGTTAAAAAATTTGAATCCCACCCCAAAACCCAGTCCTTCTCTTCGATAATCTAGACCCAGGGGTGTCAAACTCAAAGCCTGGGACCTGGATCCAGCCCAGGGGATGCTTAGATCTGGGCCTTCAGGGGCCACCCCAAAAACATCAAAGGACTAGCCCGTGATGCCTCTGCCAGCGAAAAGGGAGCACCGGGAGGGAGGCTGTGCACAGCCCTCCTGAGCTCACGGTTTCACTGGCAGAGGACTGCAGGAGGCTGTTGCAACCCAAAACAGAGCAGAGGTGGACTGTACAAGGCCTCCCCAAACTCTGTTTTTTCTGGCAGAGGGCTGCAGGAGGCCATTGTGGCTGAAAACGGAGCTTGGGAGGGCTGTTGTAGCCAAAAAGAGCCCGGGAGGGCTATTGTGGTCGAAAACGAAGCCCTGGAGTGCCAACATGGCTGAAAATGCAGCCTCGATGAGTGACATTGAGCTGGCCATTCCCACCTGAGGTCAAACACAGCTGTGATGCGGCCCTGGATGAAAATCAAGTTTTGACACCCCTGATCTAGACCTACCTAGTTCCCTCCATCATTCACCCTACGATTTAGTCTCCGGGCCCCAAATCCACACAGTTCTGTCCAGGTGAGATGGCTTTCCGTTTTCTAACCATCCTCTCTGCCTCCTTGCAGGCCAGCAACTGATGCTGACGGCCGGCCCCAACACCGTTCCTCCCCAGGCCAACTTTCCGTATGCATACCCAACAGCGCCAGGATTCGGCCAGCCGCCAGTTTATGGATTCAACATGTAACTTGCACTGCGACCGACCTTTTCGCCAGTCACCTCTTCTTCTCTTTCCGTCCCATCTTCCCATTTATTTTTATTTTCATAGGGGTTTTTTGATTCCAGAAGACACCAGACAACCTTTTCCGTTGGCTTGACCGCCCTCCTGCGCCTTCTGTGGCTCAGAGACCTCTAAAGGACGCTGTTAATTTATTGCTTAGTCCTGTTCCATTTCAAATTTCCATGAGGCGGCTTCCCCTGTCCTGCTCATTTTATTTTTGGTACCGGCCACCTGAACAGCACTCTCCAGATCGTAGGTGGCATCTCTGCTCCATTAGGACAGCAATAACTTCTTCAGGCCATAGGAGATTTGGGGTTTGGGTGGGATCAGGGAGAAGATGTCCAGGAAATGATGAAGGATGTTGCTGTTGCTTTTTTAATTATTATTATTTCATCTGCAGAATCTGTTTTTTTTTTTTTTTTTGAGGGGGGGGTGTTTCGTTTGCTAATCCAGTTGTTTCTGGACAGCATCCAGGGGTTAATGCTTACAAAGGTACTCTTTAACAAACGCTGCAGTCGGAATAAGGTGGAATTAGCTTTGGGAATTGGGAACTTCCTGGTGGGAGGGACACGTTTTTAAAATCATATGTCACGCTGCTCCTCTTCCACCATTCCTCCTGTCTGTAATATCTGGTCAAAAAAAAAAGGGAATTTAAGTGTGTAGAGTGGGAAAAGAGTCGTAGTTTTGATAGAAGGCCACTGAGAAAGAAAAGTGTGGGAGGGTTGGGAGAAATGATTCTATGCTTCTTGGAGTAGTTTTTGAAACTCTTTGATTGGAGAATAAATTGGATCCTATTTCGCCGCAGGTATTTCCCCGATGTTTTTTTCTGTAGCAGCATAGGGCGAGGACAACAAAGAGGGTTAACTGGTATTTAAAACGCCCCACCCCCCAAAAACAAATGCATCTACCAAAGTTTGCAAGCCAACATCGGCATATCCGTGTTCCTGGCTGAGTTATAAACATTAAAAAAAAGGCCTGGATCAACAAGGATCACACCAACCCACGCTAAGGAGAATTCTAGCAAAAGTGTAAGATTTTGCCTATTCATATCTCAACCCTGAAAACTTCTCTGTTGGTTATATTTGAACAGAGCCTTTAAGCCTTTCGGGCATCCTGAACTGACCCCAGAAAGTCAATTTTTTATGATTATTTTTTTCGGCTTTGCCAGAATTCTGTCCGATGAAGCCACCTGCATTTCTTGCATTCTTCTCCCCCGATAAGAGAACGGTGGCCGAACCCAGTTATACTTTGGTGCCATTTCTTCAGAGAACTTATATCATTAACAGTTTTATGTACTTAAATCAACAACCACAACTACAAAATTAGATAACCATGTATATTTTATGGCTATGGATCTTGTGCTAATCATGACTATTATGGAAGTACAATTATAAACATAAACCAAACCGGTGTCGCTGTGTGGTTCACAACGATAGGGCCGCAAAGGATCAGAGGATCTGGCAGCCCCATGAAGAAAGCAATAGCCTTTAGACTTATATACCGCTTTACAGTGCTTTACAGCCCTCTCTAAGTGGTTTACAGAGTTGGCGTATTGCCCTCTAACAACCTGGGTCCTTGCTTTACCAACCTCGGAAGGATGGAAGGCTGAGTCAACCTTGAACTGGTCAGGATTGAACTGCTGACAGTGAGCGGAGTTAGACTGCAATGCTGCATTCAAAACACCGCACTACCATGGCAATAGAATAGTATAGGATTAGAATTAGAATTAAAATTAAAAAGAAACTAGGACTCATTACAGGCTGGGAATGAACGTAATTCCCAGGGTTGAAATAAAACAAGAGTTGTTTGGACTAAGTGTGTGCTTAATTATGGTCTCAGGAAGTCTGGATCAGAACAGATAACTTCTATCCACAAACACACACACACCTTCCATTGAAGAATAGCAGATACACGGATCTGACATCCATTGTGATTTTGCCTAATCGGTCCTTAAAACTCTTCCAGAAGTTCCCCCAACATGCTTGTACAGATAGCCCTTGACTTACAACAGTTCATTTAGTGACCGTTCAAAGTTACAACGGCACTGAGAAAAGTGACTTACGACTGTTCACACTGAGCGACTGTTGCAGCATTCTCCCTGGACACATGACTTTGACATCTGGATGCTTGATAACTGGCTCGTATTTACGACAGTTGCAGTGTCCCTGGGATCACATGACCTGCTGAGAAGCAAAAGTACAGTGGGGAAGCCAGGCTCACTTAACAACCGCATTACTCATTTAACGACTGCAGGGATTCACTTCACACACGTGGCAAGCAAAGTCCTAGAACGGGGACGCTAGGCAAGTTTCTCACTGAGCAACATGAATGCTGGGTTCCATTGTGGTTGTAAGTCCAGGACTACCTGAGCCCACCTGTTAGGCTTCCCCAGAGATCCAGTCTTCCCATCAGCCTGTGTGCTTAGTCCATGCTCAGTGTATCGTCAATCTCGGGAACCTTAGCTGGACTGGTGCGCAGGGGGTTGGACTAGAAGATCTCAGAGGTCCCAATTCTGTTAGTCTGTTAATTTAACCATCCCTGGTAAACGGGGAACAGGTAAACCCTCAGATACCTGGGGAAGTCCCCAGTGTCATTCTGTTAGGGACCGCTAGAGGGCTGCACACCCTTAAAACCTCAGTCTCTGAAATCTCCTTCGTTGCGGGGGGGGGGGGGGGGGGGGGTGTACCACCTGTCCCGTGCACAGGTATGCGGAAGAAGCAGAGAGCAGAACCCTGGCCGCCTTCCTCGCCGCCAAACGGGACCGAGCTTCCTCGTACGGAGACCTCACCTCGGGTTGATCACGACCCCCTTCCCCAAATTACCCCATTTGGTAGTTTGGGTTGCAAAGAAAGTGCCCTTCCCCACGAAAGGGGGCACAAGAAAACCCACGCGGGCTGGCGTCCACGCCACCAGCCTCCGTGCAAAGCGACGGCTCGTGGGAATGCAACCCCTCCACTCCCGTGCAGGCTTCCCGTGTGTGCGCGCGTGTGTATGGTGCAGCCCACTCCGCTCCCTGTAGCCAGGAACGGGCTGGCATCCACGCCAGCGATTTTCTCCTCCGCGCAAAGCGACGGCTCGTGGGAATGCAACCCCTCCGCCCCCGTGCAGGCTTCCCATGGGTTGGCGCCCCCTCCGCTCCATGCAGCCAGCCGGCCCCACCTTCCCACGCCGCGCAGAGCCCGGCCGAGCCGTGACGCCTGGCAGCCCCGCCTGCCCGTGGGGGCGGGCGGAAAGAAAGGGGGCGGCGGCCGGCCGGGAGGACTGGCGGCGATCACGCCCCCCGGATGGGGTATATCCGAGCCGCAGGCCGCTTGCTTGGCACCAGCCGCCTCGTCTTCTTCCTCCTCCTCCTCCTCCTCCTGCAACCGCGATGTCTTCCGCCCCGCCGCCCGCGGGCTTCGTCAGCCCCTTCGCCAGACCCCGCTGCTTGGCTGCCGCAGCCCCTGCCGGCAAAGCCAAGCTGACGCACCCGGGCAAGGCGATCCTGGCAGGTGAGGATTGGCACTGCGCTCGCGACCTTTTGCGGGGCTTGCATTGGAAACGAACGAACGAACAACAACAAAAAGCTTTGTGCATGCATGCATGCATGCATGCGTGCGTAACCTGACATGCATGCCCGGGCGGGGCTCCTTTGCTGTTGCTTCCCCCCCCCCTCCCTCCGGGCCCCGGGGTGGAACTTTTCCTCTTTGCATTAAAACATTAAAAAGAACCCACGCGTGGAAACTCTTGGCTGGTGCCCCGTTTGATTGAACTCGGTGTTTTGTTGGAAAGATGGGGTGGAATCCTTCTCCCATCGACCCCCCACCCATGCAAAGTGCGGACAGAGCTCCACTTCCGCCTCTTTCTTTCTTTCTTTCTTTCTTTCTTTCTTTCTTTCTTTCTTTCT
>BLBF01000060.1:3455196-3484160 GCA_015471245.1 Laticauda colubrina | reverse complement strand
TCTTTCTTTCTTTCTTTCTTTCTTTCTTTCTTTCTTTCTTTCTTTCTCCTTCGTTTTGCAACCAGTAGTAAGTTGCAAAAAAAAAAAAAAGAGAGAGAGAGAGAGAAGCAGGCGATTCAAGCAACTCCTCCCTTTCTCCCCCTCTCTCTCGCCATCGGCTGCTGCGACTGCAAGCTTTGGGATTGGTAAAGCCGGCATCATCCCTCCTTTTGTGGTCGGAGATCATTGGCTTGTTATGGAAGAGTTCAAGTTCCTAGTCCCTGGGGTTTGTCGTCACAAGGCGGGAGGGGTGGGGGAAAGGCTGTTTTGAGAGAGCGGTTCCTTTAAATCCACTTGCGGTGATGGAGCGATTAGTTTAGTGCCATAGACTGGCATCAACAGTAATAATAACCTTTATTGTCATTGTACCTCTATACAACGGCGTGAATTAAATTTCAATTAATTAAATAAGTCCATTAAAAATCAAATATGGGGTGTGTTGGCAATGAGAGGTGGATTAAAGTGATCGGAAAGATTTTAAAGAGGATGGGACTCTGGAAAGTGCAGAGAACAGCAACAAAGATGATTTGGGAACTGGAGGTTAAAACCTATGAAGAATGGTTGTGGGAATTGAGGGTGTCTAGTTTGTCTAGTGTTTGTCTAGTGTTCCAATCTCTCGGGCTGCCCCAAAGAAGAGGGAGTCAAGCTATTCTCCAAAGCACCTGAAGGCTGGACAAGAAGCAACGGGTGCAAACTAACCAAGGAGAGAAGCAACCTAGAATTAAGGAGAAATTTCCTGACAGTGAGAACAATTAACCAGTGGAAAAACCTGCCTCTAGAAATTGTAGGTGCTCCATCACTGGAGGTCTTCAAGAAGAGATTGGACAGCCCTTTGAATGGGATGGTATGAGATCTCCTGCCTTGGGCAGGGGGTTGGACTGGAAGACCTTATAGGGTCTCTCCAAACCCTGTTTAACCCTGTCAATTGTCCCAAAGGTGCTTTCCTCCCCCCAAAGAGGCTGTGATTTTTCTTTGAAGATGTTTCACTTCTCATCCAAGAAGCTTCTTCAGCTTTGCCTGGAAGGATTTATATGCCTTGATACTTTATATTTCAAGGAGTATCAATCCTTCCCTTCCCCACCATCCAAGTCAGAGCTGAAGAAGCTTCTTGGATGAAGAAGCGAAATGTCCTCAAAAAAACCCAGAAACTCCAGTTGAAAAAAAATAAAATAAAAGGCCCTTTGGGACAACCACCACCTGGATGACTGAGAATCTCCATAGACAATCTATCAATTGTGATTAAGGAAAGATTACCCTGTATGCAGAAATTCTGCATCGTGTGATAACGGCTGTATGTTTGGATGCTCTGGGCATAAACTAGCTATTTAACCTTTAAATGGATTCAGAAACTTTCTGACAGTAAGAACAATCATGGAACAGAAGTTGCCCTCGGAAGTTGTGGGAGCTTCATCCCTTTCAAGAAGAGATTGCACTGCCATTTGTCAGAAATGGTGTAGGGTCTCCTGCTTGGGCAGGAGGTTGGGCTAGATGACCTACAAAAAACCTGGGAAAAAGTGGCTGGCATCCAATCCTCACACTTAAGACCATTGTGGCATCCTAAGATCATGTGATCGTCCTTTGTGACCTCTCAGCCAGTTCCGACAGCCAAAACCCATGGGAGAAACCAGAGTCGCTTAATGACACTGTGATTTGCTCAACGAATGCACTGATTTGCTTAACGATGGTGGCAAAAAGCTGCTAAAAATTGGGCCTGACTCATTTAAGGATGGCCTGGCTGGGCAAAGGAAATGGGGGTCCCAATTCGGTGGTCATAAGTTTGGAGGACTGCGACTTGAACGGCAATGCAAAAAACAAACACACACACACACACTAGGAATGGCTTGTTTAATTTTATGCGTTTGGATTTTTCACCAGCTAAATCTGGGAGAGCAACGCAACACGAATCGTTGGTTTGGTGATCCCACAAACCACGTTTGATTCCATTTATGGCGGTGTTGTTAGCAAGGGAAGGAATCCATTTTGAATCCCCAAGCTCTTGCTTTTTAATTTCTTGAAAGGAATTCAGGATTCTGCAGCGTTGGGACTTTAGAATCTAGCAAAGTTGGATCAACTGTCAGGCTCTCTCATTGTTGCTGCTTTTGTTGCTTGTAGTTGTTCTGGAATTTGCCTGTTGTTGCTGCTGTGCTGATTGTTGTTGTTACTCCAGTCTTGCCTGTAGCAAAAAGTTACCTTGCAAGTTTGTTTGGACAGGAATGTTATGAATAAAAATTTCGTTTTTGGCAGATAGCAAATAACAAAAAAAAAGGGGGGGGGAATTAGTACATCTGCAGAACAAGCCTGGTTAGCAGCTTTCCTTGACCTTAATTGCATTAAAGAAATGGTTTTTGTACATATCTTCGATAAGCAGCTATTTTGGAAGCACAGAGTCATCAATCCTCTTAGACAGATTTCTTCCAGAACAAAGGCTTCTTGGTACTTTAAAATACAGTTTATTTTCCTGGCCTTAGAGAGGAGCTGAGTTTTGCAAGCTATTCCACGTCATTATTATATGGTTCCCTCGGTTTTGCAAACCCAGACAATTAGATCGATTCAGTCAAATCAGGGTTGTCATGTCCACAGTAAACATTCCCTGGAAAAACTAAGGTCTGTGGGATCCTTGGTGCTCTCTGAGCTTGGTTGTTTTATTGCAGACGTTTCGCTACCCAACTAGATAACGTCATCAGTGTTTCAAGGGAGTGGGATTGGAGGAAGAGGAGGATTATGGGATCCTTGGTGCTCTCTGAGCTTGGTTGTTTTTTTTGCAGATGTTTCACTACCCTACTAGGGAATGTCACCAGTGCTAAAAGAGAATGGGGTTGGCAGAGAGGAGGAGGAGGAGCAAAACAAGAAACAATGATGGGAAACTAAGCAAGGAAAGAACCAACCTAGAAATAAGGAGAAAAATTCCTGACAGTGAGAAGATTTAATCAGTGGAATTACTTGCTTTTGAAGGTTGCAGGTGTGCTCCATCACTGGAGGCTTTTAAGAAGCGACTGGGCAACCGTTGGTCTGAAACAGTTGTCCAACAGGGGGTTGGACTAGAAGACCTCCAAGGTCCCTTCCAACTCTTCTTCTTCTGTTATTTGTTGTCTCGGGAATCGGCCCTTTTGCTCCCTCCGGATTCTGTGGCTGGTACATTATTCTTTCCATGCCTGAAGATCTCACTGTGAGCTGCTGTTCTCCTCCGGTGCACTTGCTCTCTGGGAACCTCATGCTGACAGCTGGCTGACATTACAAGTGCACTTCATTTTTCCTCCCACTGACAGGTCTTGCGCTGTGCATGCTAAAAAGGAGGCTGGTTTTCAGGGCCTTAAAAACAGGAAGAAAAAGCTGTCACTCAATGACAAATCATTTTTGCATCCCCCAAATCCTTGGGTTCCATCAAATCTTCCCTAGATGTGGTTAGAAGGCTGGGAAGCCACCTCTGATGCTTGATAATGTTACCCAGCTGGGTCATGAAATGTCTGCCAGAAAACAAGCTCAGAGTCCACCAGAGACCCCACAGTCGCCGTCCTCTTCCTCGTCCTCCTCCTCCAATCTCACTCCCTTGCAGCACTGATGAATTTACCGAGTTGGGTAATGAAATGTCTGCAAGAAAACAACCAGACTCAGAGAGCACCAAGGACCCCATAATCCTCTTCTACTCCTCTCCCTTCTCTACTAACATTGCTCATTCCCTTCTAACATTGATAATGTTACCTAGTTGGGTAAGGAAATGTCTGCAAGAAAACAAACCACGCTCAGAGTGCACCAGGGACCCCATTTCCTCCTCCTTCTCCCTTCTAGAACGAATAATATTACCTAGTTTGGGTCATGAAACATCTGCAAGAAAACTACCCAGCTCAGAGAGCACCAAGGACCCTACAGTCGTCGTCGTCCTCCTCCTCCTCCTCCTCGCAGACCCCATTTCCTTCTAGCACTGATGATGTTACCTAGTTGGGTAATGAAACATTTGCAAGAAAACCACCCAGCTCAAAGAGCACCAAGGACCCCACACTTCAACCCTGTGCTACAAATCTTCTGAGAAATTAGCAAGACACGCCTTTCCGGCAGACTGGATTCGCCTGTGCAGCCCTGTTAAAAAATTGTCCCAGCTCTAATTTCTTGAACAAGACTTAATTGTTGGTTTATCTATCATTGTAAGCTGCAAAACCACTGTTTACAGACTGTAGTAGTCCAGTTGAGACATCATCCTAAGCAGAAACCACAAAGAAATATTACAAATGGAATCTTCCTACCAGTGCACGTTATGGATTTTGACCTGTAGCAGGGAGGAAGATGATGTAATGCAAGTAGTCCTCAAATTACAACCACCATTGATCCTCCCAACATTACTGTTGTTAAGTGACACGTTTGCTAAGGGAGTTTTGCCCCATTTTACGACTTTCCTTGCCCTGGTTATTAAGCAAATCGCTGCAGCTGTAACACCAGTGACAAGGTTGTTTAAGCGAATCCAGCTTCCCCATTTGCCTTTGCTAATCGGGAGGTCGCAAAAAGGGGGCAGCGTGACTCCCCCTGGGACACAGCAGCCGACTCTGAGACACATCATTCATTGCCATCCTAGACCCTGGTTTTCCCCCACCCCGTTTGTATCATAATTCATATTCTTCAATGGGACACATCCATCGCCAAGAATCATCAGTTATGTTCTCCAGTTAGAATTTTGCAGAGCAGAAATTTCAGTCACCTAGTTACTACCTTTGAAAAACTATTTATGGAATGCATTTTCGATTTCCAAGCTGCCGCACTGCTCCCCCTTTCTCCCTTTCTGTTGGCAACTCTACAAAGACCATAGAAATATTGTATGAGTTGACAGACTCCCTGTGACGGTTATTCACAACTTTCCACCCAAGCCACAAGTTCTTGGCTTCTCCCAGTTTTTGTTGCATTGCAATAGAAAGAGGAAAGATTTTGAAAGCACCTTGCAAAATTTGAGATTTCCACAAAGCATTTTTTCCCCTCTCTGATGTGGATGGAAAGTCTTGCTCCGGAGATGCACTGTCAGCCTTGGCTCGGTTGCCCCTGGAAGAACACCTTGTCATGCTCCAAAAGCAGATTTTTGGGGGACAAGTGATGACGCTGTAGGATTGTGAAAGACCGTGTGTGTGTGTGTGTGTGTATTTGTGTACTTGTAGGAACCTGTTCTTCCAAAACGAAGGACAGTGTGTTGCTTCACTCCCTTCGTTCAGCTTTTATCTGCAACTGTTGTTGACATAATAGTGTTTACCGGCCTGATGACATGCCCCAGAGGCCCAAAGCTTTCCCATTTACTATTCTCATTGAAGCATCAAGTGGAGAAATGGAAGGCTCTTTCATCCTCCAGAAAATATGATTTTGGGGGGGCCCAATGCAGCCACAGCCGATGAGCAGAAAGACGTGGAGATTAAAAACCATTGAGGGTTTTTATGGTTTTAACAGAAACCGTTGAATTTCTGTTCTTTAAAGTAATTTCGACTGAGGCAACTGCTTAGACCAAAAGTTGGTCTCTTCCTAAGGATAATAAAAGAATAATAGAATAAAAGAGTTGGAAGGGACCTTGGAGGTCTTCTAGTCCAACCCCTTCTCAAGCTTGAGACTTTGTACCACCCCGTTCAAATGGCTGTCCAATCTCTTCTTAAAATACACCTTCCAGTGTTGAAGCACCCACACCTTCTGGAGGCAAGGTTAATTGTTCTTGCTGTCATGAAATTCCATGATAAATTTCCATCCTTTGCTTCTTGTCCTGCCTTTTGAGGCTTTGGTGAAGAGGTTGACCCCCACTCTTCTCAATGACAGCCCTTCAAATACTGGATGACGGCTACGGTATCATGTCACCTTAGTCCTCCTTCCTTTTGTTGAACGTTCATCCTTCATTATGGAAGCTTTAATTCTGAGCCAGTGTCCAGAACCAAACATAAGTTTGAAGATATGGTGAGCGTTTCATTTTTTTCTTCTTCATTAGCACAAATTCCTGAAATGATACCCAAATAAGCACCTATTTTCCTCTTTATTTAAAGTATTCCATGTTGGTTTTGCTGATTAGAAAGATGTGGTGTTCTAGAAATGGCTAGTGATAGATTAATGTGCGAAAGCAAAAAATTGAGGTTGAAGTGTATTTATCTTGAACTGTGCTAGGAAGAGTTGGAAGTCAGTTGGAAGTTGGTTGGCCTCCTTTTCTTTCTTTTTCTCTTCCCCCTTTTATTTCACACCCTCTTCCCCTCCTTAATCATGCTTAATGAGCCTCAAAAGCTTATAGACCAACCTGTTTGTACAGCCCAAAGTTGCTAAATCACATTCTGGCCTCTGACAAAATCTGATCTCGGCTGCTGTGTTTTTCAAACCTGGGTTTATATCTTGAACCCAGGAAACATTAACGAAGCATTGTTAAGCTCATTTTGCATGTGGTATAGAAGCCCTGGTAATCCTAATACGGACCTGTTTTTTTGCTGTGTATGTATTTATTTTATTTATTAGCACACCCCATCTAGAAACACTCCCATCTCCCTCGTAGAGCAACTCTGGCTATTTGTGTCTTGTGTGTGTATATATATCGATTTTATTCAAGATTTATTTTAATAGGGAAGATAAAAAGGAATGCAAATCAAGAAAAAACTCAAAATCAGACAGAAAGCTCGAGTTGCAAGAAAGGGAAGAAAAATAGAAAAGAACAAAAGCACAAAGAAGTAACTTCTGATCTTCTTTATAGGTACAATTATACATTTACCTCTTACTCTGCGGTGAACAACTTAACACTCCTCTTTTTACCATCTACCTTGTCTAATCATTAAACCATAACATAAGTTTATTTTATTTTTTCGGTCTCTGCAAAAGGTACATAAGAGGTTTCCAATCAGCAGTAAAGATAGATATATTGGGGTTTTTTTCTCTGATCAAAGAAGTCAGTTTAGCCATCTCAGCGAGTTCCAGCATCTTCACCAACCATTCCTTGTTATGTGGAACTCACTGTGTGACTCTTTCCATCTTTGTGTGTACAAAAAAAAATTGCTTTTTCTGTTGTGTTCTGGTGGACAGCAGGGTGCTTTATTGCCATTGTAAATTCTCTCTCCATTTCTTGATTTTTGCCCCTTGGAGAAAAATGACTCTGCAAAGAAGAGAAAGGAGTGGGGAGAAAATTTTGTCCCCATTGTTCTTGGCCCTTTTCTCAGTGTGCAGTGGAATCAATGTTGTAGATCTGCCATAAAGGTGGATGTTTGCATGTGAAAACACATCTGCAGAGCTTGTTTTGCAACATATACTGGCAGTGTCCATGCAATAAACCATTTTCTTTTTTTAGAATAGCAAGTTTTTCACAGTTACAGCTGGTCACATCATCAAAATTCAGCCGCTTGACACCTGACTCATATTTACGGCGGTTGCAGTATCCCGGAATCACACGATCCCCTCTGACCAGCAAACTCATTGGGGAAGCCAAATTCAATTAAGAACTGGGGCAGGAAGGTCATAAGACTGGGTAACATAACACCTGTCTTGTTTTAACGATGGAAATTTGGGGCTCCAATTGCCGCTGGAAGCTGAGAACTACCTGTCATTGGAACAACCATGCCTTCTTTCCATGATTTTAAGCAAGGAGATTCCAGGTTGCATGATTCTTACCACAAGAACTTTAAACTCATAGCTTGATATATTTTTTCCCCACCAGGGATGCCCTCTGTCCCCTCCCAGATTAAAACCCTCCTCTGCAGTTAAAGGAAAAGAATGACGTTTATTTCTGGCGTTTTCATTGTTGAGCCTCAGCCAAGAGGGAGCTGGCAAGCATTTCTCACTGAAGGTCATTGCCAGTGGTCACTCTTGGAAGCAGGGAAAGGGGTCCTATTGATTTCTCCTTTGCCCTACCTGGCGAGACAGGAGTCACTCTACCATTGGAGGGGCCTGGAAGGGTTTTGCTTAGCTCAACACAACCGTGGTGAATTGCACACCTACCTTTCTGGCACACAATGTCCTCCATTCAATCTGATTTCCACACTGCTCAGTCTAAATTCTGGGTTTTAATTCCCACATTGCACAAAGTCTTGGCTTGTTTTTTTCCGCATTGGGGGTGGGGGGGGGAAGGGACTGGACCTAACCACAGCTGGCTGAGTTGGGCCAGGAAACAGAGCCAAATGTTACAGCCCACAAAGGCAGAAAGGAGGTGGATTTGCTTGCAGGGCACGCTCAGCCATGCACTTTTTGGGAGATGGAGATTGCTCCATCATTCTACAAATGGATTGTTTGTGTGTGTGTGTGTGTGTGTGTGTGTGTGTTTTATAAGCTGTGTGAACACTCTGAAGCTGTGTTTGGCAACTTTTAAGATGGGCTTCAACTCCTAGAATTCCCCAGCTAGCATGCTTTAAGATGGATGGATTTTTAACTCCTAGAATTCCCCATCCTACCCCAAAGGATGACATAATAGCATGTTCCAGTATTTAAGGGGATGAAGAAGAAAGAGGGGGCCAACCTAATTTCCAAAGTACCAGAATGCAGGACGAGAAGCAATGGATGGAAACTAATCAAGGAGAGAAGCAACTTAGTCCTAAGGAGAAATTTCCTGACAGAACAATGACTCAGTGGAACAACCTGCCTCCAGAGGTTGTAAATGGTCCAACACTGGAAGTTTTAAAGAAGAGATTGGACAGCCATTTGTCTGAAATGGTATAAGGTCTCCTACTTAAGCCGGGGGTTGGACTAGAATAGGGATCACCAACCTTTTGGACCTCAGGGACCACCAAATTCATAATTTTAAATCCCGCGGACCAGAGACCCTGGGAAAATCCCCCCCAAAATCTGCAGGAAAATTCCCTACCCCATTTTCCTACCAATCAATCATTCTTTATTTGGGATCGCAGGATACCGTCTCCAGCTCCATTCTCAGGGGGAAAGAGAGAGACTTTTGGCTTCATGCAAGGAAAGCAACAAAAGTCTTTCTTTCTTTGTGTCTGGAGCAGGAGGCCTTGCAGGGTCCCAAAGACTCATTTCTGGTGGAGTTTGGGGGAGAGAAAGAAAGACTTTGGCTGCTTTCCTTTCATGCAGCCAAAAGCAGAAGAAGAAAGAAGCGGAAAGAAGCAGCCTGATGGCCAGGCGAGGTGCGTGGGGTGAGTGGGGCAAGTTCCCCCCCTCCACCCTTTCCTCCCTCCCCTCACTACCTCATGTTGGCCGCCATGCAAGCGACGCAAGCCTTGTGTTCCCGCGGGCCGTGTGGGCGGCGCAGCCTTGTGTTCCTGCACAGCCTGGATTAATTGCTTTGGGGGTGACATTTCTCTGTGGACCACCAACCTTTTATCATGGACCACCAGTGGTCCCTGGCCCACTGGTTGGAGACCACTGGTATAGAGTTTCCTGCTTGAGCAAGACTAGAAGACCTCCAAAGTCTCTTATTCTGTTAAATTGCTAGTTCTTTTGGAGCACTTAGTGGCGAAGGACGGAAGGGAGGCTGGGTTTTCCGTTAGAAGATTTGCAAACGTGCCTGGAAGTTTAATAGTGTTTTTGCTGTGTTTTTTTTTTTCCTCCATTAGGAATAGTTGGAGCTGTCTCTTGAGTTTGCTAAATAGCCGGCTCGGTGCCAAAGTTGGCACACTAGACACGGCCAGTTGAATGGAAGGGAGGCCCAGCCTAATGTATACCCCACCCCCAAGGCACATTTATCTTTTCGCTTACCAGATGGTTCTGTGAAGTCAATTTCAGCTTGGATTGTTTTAGACTTTTTTTCAGGACTGTATTGGGAAATGCAACCTCCGAGAATTTCTGGCTTAGTTGCTTCTTGAAATATTTGCTTTTTTTCCCCCCCAACTTAAAAGCATATATTGTCATCTTGTTTGCAATGGCCCTGGAAAAAAAAAAAAAAAGGCTTTTGCTTGCTTTTGAACAAAGGAAAATGGGTCAGGGGTGATGGATTCATTTCCCTCGATCCTTCCTTCGCTAATATAAGAACAGATTGATGCTTCTTTCTCTGTTTATTTATCCGGTAAATGCTTTTGCCGCAATCATCAATCAGCTCTCCGCCTGATTGCCAGAACAAGACAGAAAATACACAAGCGAAAATCCTTATACTTCCAACCCACACGTGATGCTGAGCCTTGGTGTGTTTAACCCGGTCTGCGGAATAAGCCACAATGAGCAGAATTTATGCATGAGGCTAAGCAACCAAAGATAGTTTGAACAGCAGCACAGTTCAGTTCATGGAGCTTATAGGTCAGGGGTCTTCAAACATGGCAGCTTTAAGACTTGTGGACATCAACTCCCAGAATTCCTCCTCCAGTCCTGTTAGCTCAGGAATTCTGGGAGTTGAAGCCCACAAGTCTTAAACTTGCCAAGTTGGAAGACCCTTGATCTGCTCTATTTATCTATCCATCCACCCATCTATCTATCGATCTATTCTATCTATTCTACTTCTCTTTCTCTATCCTATCTATCTATTCCGTCTATCTATTCTATCTCTCTCTCCTTTATCTATCTATTCTATCTCTTTCTCTCCATCTATTCTACCTCTCTTTATCTATTCCAGGGGTCTTCAAACTTGGCAGCTTTAAGACTTGTGGACGTCAACTCCCAGAATTCCTCCTCCAGTCATGTTAGCTCAGGAATTCTGGGAGTTTTTTATTTTATTTGTTTGTCAAGCATGTATTAGATAACAAATATAAGCATAAACATGATTATTAATACATGAAAAGGGTACGAATAAATGGGAACAGTAGGACAGGGAAGGTTGGCATGCTGGTGCACTTATGCACGCCCCCTTACAGACTTCTTAGGAATGGGGGTGAGGTCAACAGTAGACAGTTTAAGGTTTTGGAGTTTTTGGAGTTTGGGGAAGAAACCACAGAGTCGGGGAGTGCATTCCAGGCATTAACCACTCTGTTGTTGAAGTCATATTTTCTGCAATCGAGTTTGGTGTGGTGTACCTTGAGTTTGTACCTATTGTGTATTCATGTATTGTTGTGGTTGAAGCTGAAGTATTCATTGACAGGTAGGACACTGCAATGGATGATTTTATATACTACGCTTAGGTCGGAACGAAGGCGGAGTAGTTCCAAGTTGTCTAAGCCTAAAATTTCAAGTCTGGTGGCATAAGTTGCAAGTAGAGGAGTGGAGGACTCTTCTCGTGAAATATTTCTGGACTCTCTCGATTGTATTGATGTCATATATGCCATTGAAGTCCACAAGTCTTAAACTTGCCAAGTTTGAAGACCCTTGATATGGACAGTCCCTGACTTGGAGAGCATTATTAGGTTGAAGAAGGATTTGTCGTTGCTTCGGAAGACAGTGAGAAGAAAGAAAAAGCAAAGGGCCATAGCTAGTCCTTGACTGACAACAGTTCATTTAGTGACCATTCAAAGTTAAAGTGGCACTGGAAAAAGAGTATACTTAGGATCGTTTTTCACGCTTCGGACTGTTGCAACCTCACCTTATCCAAATTCAGACGCTTGGGAACTAGTTCAGATTGATGAGGGTCACATAAATGGGTCATGGGAATCCCCTTTTTGCGACCTTTTGATGACAAGCAAAATCAAGATGCCCTTCGCCAACCGTGTTGCTAACTTCACAACTGCAGTGATTCCCCTAAGAATTGTGGCAAGAAACATAACATGAGGCAAAATTCCCTTAACAAAAACCGTGTTTCCCCCAAAATAAGACTCTGTCTTATATATATTTTTGCCACCAAAAAAGGCACCAGGTCTTATTTTGGGGGGAAGTCATCTGCTGACTAACCTCACTTGCGCAGTGTCGCCCTTGGCCTCCTTTTCACTGTCAGAGGCCTTCAGGAACTTCTTCTGGGTCCAGCAAGGCTTTCCTAGAGACCTCTGCAGCCAATAAAAGAGCTCAAGATCAATCCAGAACTTTGTTACCGGTTCCAGAGACCTTCAGGAAAGCCTTGCCAGCCTTGCCGGCTGCAGAAGAAATGGGCCAGCAAGACAGGTGTTGGGGTGTGCGAGGCCTGGCTACAACTGTCTAAAGGTAAGTTAGAAGGGCAGATACACCAACACCTTCATCCCCACCCCAGCTTAATTCTTATCCGTCCACTCTGGAGTGGGTGCATGTGTAAAAATCAAGCTAGGACTTACTTTCAGGATAGGTCGCACTTTTGGGAAAACTAACGTAGCAATGGAAATTAATTGTGGTCACAATTTGTAAGTCTCAGGATGACCTGTATTCCCATTTTGCATCTGCACAGAGAAGGACCTTCTTTGAAGGACCTTCTCCGCCTCCTTCCTAAGGCACCTTGTCTTCTCTGTGATGATCTCTTAGCAGTGCAGCTCCGAGAAATGTTCCAGACTGTCTCTAATCTTCGGGTGTCAGGATGGTGAAATATGGCATAGATAAAAGGGCCAGCTGTTACTGTCAGTGTTCCAAGTAACCCTAACCCCAACCCAATAGACTCCGAGACAAGCACTTCCTCAAAGTTCCTTTTTATTAGAGGAGTCATATTGGCACATCTTGGGAAAACCCAAATCTGAAAGTTCCGGGTTTTACCTTCCCAAAAGAGAATTCAAAGTTCCATCCTCTGCACCCATCAGTCCATCACATGGCAGAATAGAATGGAATGGAATGGAATGGAAAAATAGAATAGAATAGAATATATAGAATAGAATAGAATAGAATAGAATAGAATAGAATAGAATAGAATAGAATAGAATAGAACAGAACAGAATGTGGAATGGAATAGCATAGCAGAGCATATCATTCAATCTTTATTGAGAGTAGAGTAGAATAGAATAGAATAGAATAGAATAGAATAGAATATCTCTCTTGTTCTACCTCTCCCCTGCTCTGCCCAGCCAGACTTTGCCCTTCCCCAGTTTCCTCCACAGCCAAAGGAGCCATATTCCCATTCCCTGTCAGCTTTTCGTCTTCCTCCTCAGATTCAGACTCCGACAGAGGCATGATAGGTTGTAGTCTGAGGACTGTCTGTAGACTCCACTTAGCAACAATTTTTTTTGTCTTCCCTTATCCCAAGCCTTGAATGTGTCCAACGGCCTTTTTGACTCTCTTCCTCTGCATTGCAAAAAGTTGCTTATCTTTGAGTAGTTACTTGCATTGTTACTTTATTTGCATTGTGCCTTTATTATTATTATTATTTTACAAATAACGCTGAAGATACCTAAACGCATCTTCCTCCGCCAATTTTCCCAACAACAACAGCTCTGTGAGGTGAGTTGGACTGAGAGAGAGTGACTTTATCAACGTCACAAAGCTGGCTTCCATGCCTAAGGTGGGACTAGAACGCACTGTCTCCTGGTGATTGGCCCAGAATCACCCAGCATGGTTTTCATGCCTAAAGCAGAACTAGAACTCACCATCTCCTGGGGACTGGCTCAAATCACCCAGCTGGCTTTTATGCCTAAGATGGGACCAGAACTCACTGTCTCCTCATGATCGGCCCAGAGTCACCCAGCTGGCTTTCGTGTCTAATGCAGAACTATAATTCACCGTCTCCTGGTGATTGTCCCAGAGTCATCCAGCTTGGTTTTCATGCCTAAAGCAGAACTAGAACTCACCATCTCCTGGAAACTGGCCCAGAGTCACCCAGCTGGCTTTTATGACGAAGATGGGAGTAGAACTCACTGCCTCCCACTTTCTAACTTGGCACCTTAACCCCTAGAACTAAATTGGCTCTCAATATGCAGCAGAACTTAAAACGCATTTTTCCAAGCGTGCAGAATTTATATTTTC
Organism: Laticauda colubrina; assembly: GCA_015471245.1. Classification (NCBI taxonomy): domain Eukaryota; kingdom Metazoa; phylum Chordata; class Lepidosauria; order Squamata; family Elapidae; genus Laticauda; species Laticauda colubrina. The sequence continues at coordinate 3,470,477 of BLBF01000060.1, read as the reverse complement.
TCTTTTTCGAAATGCATTAGCTTCCCTTCCTTCAACAACAAGAACAAAATTCGAAGGGACAGCTTTTGTTATGATGTCCCCAGCCCAGGGCAAGAATAAATCTGCTTTGTTGAATGCCGGATCGGTCATTTTTCATCCCTGGAGGGCCAGGAGAGAAATCCCACCCCCCTCTCCCTCTTTCCCCAGCTACTTTGTCATGGTGAGGTTGCTGCTGCTGTCGTCGGAGAGATCCGGATCTAGTTTCCTTGTAAATCCTCATTGTGGGTGTTCCCTGGGTTGTGGCTCCGGCCAGCCAATGACGCCGAGAGTCTGTGCTTCCTTTGCACAGTCATGCTGAGCTGGGGCTCCATGAAGAGAGCAGGAAGGAAACAACTCGTCTCGTTTCGGTGGGCTGAGATTGTCCAGTCACCTTGATGGGGTTTTTTATATCTTGATGAAGAGGATCTGAAGGACTTTTTTTGGGGGGGCACGTCGCCCACTTGAGCTGCCTCTTGGTATCCTGAAACTCAAGCCTGTGGACACTCTGCTTCTGCAGAAAAAATTAAATTGCAGAATGCTTTTTTTTTTAGAACATAGAACTGTGGGGCTGAAGGGAACCTTGGAGGTCTTCTAGTCCAATCCTATACCATCACTGATAGCAATACCACTTAGACTTATATACCGCTTTATAGTGCTTTACAGTCCTCTCCATGAAGTTTATAGAGACAGCCTATGGCCCCCAAACAATATGGGTCTTCTCATTTTATCCACCTCAGCAAGATGGAAGGCTGAGTCAACCTTGAGCCGCTTAGGACTGAACTGCTGGCAATGGGCAGTGAATTAGCCTGCAGTGCTGCATTCTAACCACTGTACAGGAAGAAAAGGAAGGAATAGCAAAAGCACTTAGACTCATATGCCGCTTCACAGTGCTTTCCAGCCCTCTCTAAACAGTTTACAGAGTCAGCCTTTTGCCCCCAGCAGTCTGGGTCCTCCTCACTGGGACCCACCTCAGCAGGATGGAAGGCTGAACCAACCTTGAGCCTGGTGGGATTTGAACAGCTGATAGTCAGCAGAAGTGGCCTGCAGTACAGCACTCTACCCACTGAACCTCCGAGGCTCCTAGATGGCTGTCCAATCTCTTCTTAAAACCTTTAGTGATGCAGCACCCACAACTTATTTTTATTTAGTTAGTTAGTTTGGTTTGTCAAGCATGTATGGGAAAACAAGTATAAGTAAGAACATAGCAATAGTATAAGCAGGTATAATAAATGAGTATGAATAAATGGGAACAGTAGAACAGGGACGATAGGCACGCTGGTGTGCTTCTGCATGCCCCCTTGCAGACCTCTTAGGAATGGGGTGAGGTCTGCGATAGACAGTTTTAACCTTTTGGGGGGTTGAGGATATAACAACAGAGTCAGGGAGTGAATTCCAGGTGTTGACCGCTCTGTTGCTGAAGTTGTATTTTTTGCAATCGAGTTTGGAGTGGTTTACTTTGGGGCTTGTATTTATTGTTTGCTTGTGTGTTATTGTGGTTGAGACTGAAGTAGTCATTGACGAGGGAGGACGTTGTAGCAGATAATTTTGTGTACTAAGCAATTTTCATGAAATCTTCCAATTCTGGGAGAAAATGACAACGCAACAGCCGTTGCTCCCACTACTATTCATTCTGGCTTATTTTTAGGGAACGTCTGAAGCAAAAGGCGTGGGTTAAAACATCTGATGGGATTGGATAAAGTTCTTTTTTTTACTTTAAAAATAGCTTTTTTGATGCTCAGGAATGATTGAAAGTTTGCTTCTTTGTTTAAGAATGCAAATGAGTTCCTTTCCCTCTGCAGAAGTTTTAACTATCTGTGATTTCAAGCTGAATTTGCAAGCTTTGCACCTTCAAGGATAATATAGTTAACAGACAATCAGAGCTGGAAGGGACCTAGTCCAACCCCCCCACCCCCACCCAAGCAGGAGACCCTACACCATTTCTGACAAATGGCAGTGCAATCTCTTCTTGAAAGTCTCAAATGATGATGTTCCCACAATTTCCGAAGGCAATTCCTGTTCCATGGGTTGGTTGTTCTCGCTGTCAGAAAGTTTCTCCTTCTTTCCAAGTTGAATCTCTCCTTGGTCAGTTTCCATCCATTATTCCTTGTCTGGCCTTCAGGTGCTTTGGAGAATAGCTTGATCTCCTATTCTTTGTGTCAGCCCCTCAAATATTAGAAGACTGCTATCCTGTGTCCCCTGGGCCTTCTCTTCCCTAGACTAGACATGCCCAGTTCCTGCAACCGTTCTTCATATGCCTTTTTTATGACATCTTTTTTATAATGTGATTTTATAATATAGTTGGTTGTCTGAATCTGCCTCTGGCATTGCTAGGCAAAAGAAGTTTAAATGTTGAGCTTAATCTTGGATGCAAAGGTTTTCTGAGTTTTAAAATAGCTGTTGGAGCCACTGTGCAGCAAAAGCATTCTCGATGCTGTTAAATCCATGGTAAATCTTCAATGTGATCTTGGGTTTTGGCCAGATGTTACATCCCGTACTGATCCAACAAGTTGAGACTTGGGTTGTACTGGATGGAGAAGTTAAGGATTTGGTGCAAAGCTACCTGTGAAGTTGCCTTAACATGTTTCCTGGCAGAGGTTTAACTTGCAAGGCAAGTTCAATTTGGAAACTTTGGAATTGTGCATTTCCTTCAAGAAGGAGCTGGAAAAAAATAAGCGACTTGTTTCTAAAAGGAGAATAAATTCTTCAAACCAGGCATTTATAGCTCCAAGAATGGACAAATGGCTGCAAAAATGGATGGAGTTAGCAGAGATGGCTAAATTGACTGGTTTGATCAAAGAAAAACAAATAATCACTTTTATTTCTACATGGAAACCGCTTCTGGATTCACTTAATAACTGGTGTTCATATCCCTGTCAGCGATTTACTTAACCATTGAGGTGACAAAGGTTGCAACATGGAACAAAACTCACTTAAGAAATGTCTCGTGGAATGACATAAATTTTGGGCTTGATTGGGGTCGTAGGTCAAGAACTCCTTATATTATATTTTTCTTTTTTATTTATTTGTTTGTTTGTCAAACATGTTCAAGATAACAAATATAGGTATGAATATAAACATAAACAAAGGGAGTAAATGCAAATAAATGGGGACAATGAGACAGGGACAATAGGCACACTGGTGTGCTTATGCACACCCCCTTTAAGGACCTGTTAGGAATGGGGTGAGGTCAGAGGTATTCAACCAGTTCTGACCAGTTTGGGAGAACTGGTAGTGGAAATTTTGGGTACTTGGAGTACTGGCCAATCCCACCTCTGACTGGAGAGACTGGCCTCTCCAACCCCATCTATTCTCTGCCTCCCATTGAGTCCCAGCTGATTGGCTGGGTCTTATTTTGTTACTGTGCACAGGAGAACGGAGCTGGAAAGCAGGTTAGTGGGTTGGGGAAGGAAGGGGGATTTTGCAGTATCCTTCCCCTGCCACACCCACCTATGAAACACCACACCACTCCCACTAAGCCTCGCCCACAGAACCGGTAGTAAAAAAAAAATTGAATCCCACCACTGGGTGAGGTCCACGGTAGACAATTTGAGGTTGAAGCTGCGAGGGTTTGAGGCTGTGACAACGGAGTCGGGTAGGGCGTTCCAGGCATTGACCACTGTATGGCTGAATCAAGTTTGGAGCAGTTTACCTGGAGTTTGTATCGGTTGTTTGTCCGTCTATTATTGTGATTGAGGCTGAAGAAGTTGTTGACAGGCAAGACATTATGGCAGACTATTTTGTGTACTATGCTTAGCTCGGACCACAGGACCACAGGTTCCAGATTGTCCAGGCCCAAAATTTCGAGCCAGGAGGCATAGGGAATTCTATGGTGAGTAGAGGAGTGGAGTATTTTTCTCGAGGTATACCTCTGAACCCACTCAATCGTGTTAATGTCTGATATACAGTCCGGGTTATTCTTTCTTGCACATCTGCGGATGGATGCTGTCATGCCCCTGTTGGAGTCTGACTCTGAGGGAGAGGTGGAACAGCTGTCAGGGAGTGGGAGTGTGGCTCCAGTGGTTGTGGAGGAAACTGGGGAAGGGCACAGGCCAGGTGGGCATTCAGAGGAAGACCCAGGCCCATCCCCTCTTCATCTTTAGGGCGCTCAGGGAGGAGTGGATAAGGGAGAAACGTGAGTGGTGTGGTCTATGGGGGAGGAAGGGGCCCTGATCCCCTTCATGGGCTGCAGCTGGGAGGACTGGTTAAAAGGACAAACTGCACATGACAAAGGTACTGGAAGCAAAGCATGAATTCTTGTCGGAGCTTATCTATGTTTTGGCTTCCTCTCAACTGTGATTGCTGCATTATCTGGTAGAAGTCTGCAATTAATCACCCTTGCCTGCTGTAGTAATTCCTTCGGTGTGATGTGTTGGGTTTTTTATTTCGAATTAACTTTACTTTGGGTGCGGACTTCATTTACTCCCTCCGTAAACTGTTTTTTTTAAGAGTTTGATTTCCAGCCGAGGTCAATTGGACATTGGGACCAAGCTGGAGGCATTAAAGGGACTTTTTTCTATTTTTGTGACTTGGTTATTTTTGTGTCACACCCTGGATCATCACAAGTGCATCATTCTTCTCTCGCTTAACTTTCCAGGTGGCATCGCCGGAGGTATAGAAATCTGCATCACCTTCCCCACCGAATACGTGAAAACCCAGCTGCAGCTTGACGAAAAAGCCAACCCGCCACGTTATAAAGGCATCGGTAAGACTGGGCAGCTCAAGAGTTTCCTTCAATCCCCCCAAATTGTATTTTGATCACCCCCAATTTCCAAGGAACCAATCAGAAATCAAGGATGTCAAATTCTTTGGGTCAAAAATTCAGAAAACACCTAACTTGAATCTGCTGGTATGTCGCTGCCCCCTCTCCAAATAACAATTCTTTACATATTTGTTTAAGGTTTTTTTAAAGGCAGTCCAATCATTGTATTACAGGTAGTTCTTGAGTTACAATAGTTCATTTAGTGACTGTTCAAAGTTACAATGTGTTCTGACCAAGGCTTCCCGAGACCTAATTAAGCACGTGCTTAGTTAAAACATAGTTTTTATTTCAATGCTGGGAATTTGTTCATTCCTAGCCTGTAATGAGTCCCAAAACAGTCCCTCAAGATAAGCACCCACCTTTCTCTCTTTTGAATGGTTGCCAAATGAACTGTAAAAAGTCAAACGGAGTACAAAGTCCACACAGAGCTTCAAGGATTAATCTGAACAGAACGACTTTGCTTTCTGCAAAGGTTTTCCTACCTTTGCCTGTCCTTTATACCTTAGGGGAGGGTCAATCACCTCCAAGCCCTACTCCCAAGTTGCCCCTTTTCTCTCAGCTGCTCTCACCTTCTGGCAGCTCCGTGTACACGCGCCCTGGGAACAGGCTCCCTTTTTTTTCCTCTGCCTTGCTGCTGTCAGATTCTGGAGGCTCCAGAGTCAGCACGTAACTTCCAGATGGTCCTGGCCCATCTCTGCATCAGATGCAGGACCCTCGTCCGAGTCCTCCCCAGACTTCCGGACTGGTCCCTGTTCTTCCCCACTGTCCGATTCTGCTGCCGTCTGCACAGGCTGCCAGCGAATCACAACAGTTGCAGTGACTGCTCAAAGTTATAACGACATTGAAGAAAGTAACTTACGACCGTTTTTCATATTTACAACCATTACAAAATCTCCACGTTTACACGTCTGTTTGTTTCTGTTTTCTCTGTTTGTAGCTGGCTGCTTTTTATTAATCCGGGTATTTTTCTCTTCTTCTTTTCTTTATGCGCAGTGGACTGTGTCCGAGTGACGGTCAGGGACCATGGGATCAAAGGCCTTTACCGAGGCCTCAGCTCGCTGGTCTATGGTTCCATCCCGAAGGCTGCTGTGAGGTAAACATATACTGGACCTTAGAGTGGAAAGGGGGGGTCAGGTGCGATGTGAGGACATGGGGGAGAACCTTCATCGTTCTACCTGGGCCCACCGACCTCCTCTTCTCCTCCCTACACAGGTTTGGCATGTTTGAGTTCCTGAGCAACCACATGAGAGATGCCGATGGAAAACTGGACAGCACACGTGGCCTTCTTGCCGGTTTGGGGGCTGGTGTGGCTGAAGCCGTAGTGGTGGTTTGCCCCATGGAAACCGTCAAGGTAACAACCTTGAAAGAAAGAGAGGGTACCTGTGGGTGGAATCTGGTTGTGGAGAGGAACCAGATTTGCAAATGTGGGATGCCAAGAATCTTCTCCAATCCTTCTCCAGAGTAACGCATTATTGTCTTCTCTGCTGTGCTTCTCCTGCAGGTAAAGTTCATCCATGACCAATGTTCTCCCAATCCAAAATACCGGGGTTTTTTTCATGGCGTACGGGAGATCGTTCGGGAACAAGGTGAGAAACGGGGATCGTTGTAGCGTGACAATATCTTTATCCTCCTTCTATCTGCAGAATTGGAAATTAGGTAAAGGTAAAGGTGCCTCTTGCACATAATATGTACTAGTCATTTTCTGGCTCTAGGGGGCGGTTACTCATCTCCGTTACAAATCCGAAGAGCCAGTGCTGTTCGAAGACATCTCCATGGTCATGTGGCCGGCATGACTAAACGCCTTCAAAGGCACACGGAATGCTGTTATCTTCCCATCAAAGTTGTCCCTAATTTTCCTACTTGCATTTTTTACATGCTTTCGAACTGCTGGGTTGGCAGAAGCTGGGACAAGGAACAGGAGCTCACTCCATTATGTGGTGCTAGGGATTCGAACCACCCGAACTGCTGACCTTTCCGATTGACAAGCTCAGCGTCTTAGTCACAGAGCCACCACATCCCTAATTGGAAAATAACTGGGTTTAAATATCAGTGAAACTGGATGGCCTTGTCTTATTCCAAAGAAGCTGAATATAATATAGAAAGCATAGGTAGCCCTAGATTTACCATCACAAGTGAGCCCCAAATTTCCATTGCTAAGGAAGACAGTCGTTAAGTGAGTTTTGCTCCATTTTATGGAGCCTCAATGGACTCTAGAAGTATGCAAATGACCAGCTGAATGCAAGGGATATAAATCCTTCCATTCCCCCTTATCCAGTCAGAGGTAAAGAAGCTCCTTGGATGAGAAGCAAAACGTCTTCAAAGAAAAACCTGAAAGTCCAGTTGCCTCTGAAAAAAGCACCTTTGGGACAACTGAGGACATAGATAAACCTCCAAGTGGCCTCAACGACTCTCTAAAAAGAATGCAAATTACCAGTTGTCTGCAAGGAGTATAAATCCTTCCATTCCCCACCAATCCAGTCAGAGCTGAAGAAGCTTCTTGGATGAGAAGAGAAACGTCTTCAAAGAAAACCAGAAAGTCCATCTTTGGGATAAGTATGATCTGGATAACTCAGAATTTCCATAGAGATTCTGCTTCTTTTGAGATTATTTGTGGTGCTATTAGGAGTTGTTATGAGCTGTTGTGCGGTCAGTTTGTAAAAAATGTCCAGTTTGGCAAAGCTGGTTTAAACGTTCCTTTTCTTTGATAACCATTAGGAGGAATTGATATTTCTGGTCTCAACTTAGCCAGAAACGAAACTGAAGTGTGTTTGTATTTTTTTGACCAGGAAATATTTCATTTTACAATGCTGGACTTTCCCTCTTAACTCTTCTGCCTTCACCTTCCCCCATCTTCTTGTCTTGTAGGGTTGAAAGGAACCTACCAAGGTTTAACCGCCACAGTCCTCAAACAAGGATCTAACCAAGCCATCCGTTTCTTCGTCATGACGGCTCTTAGGAACTGGTACAAAGGTAAATTACGTCCCTCTTTGTAAAAACCAATTCCTGGTCCCTTTTCCTCTGATATTCTTCCAATTTGCCCTCTTATGTCCTGAATAATGTACAATTTTAACTTTGGAAAATGTTTTCTGGGACCAAGCCATGATTACAACACACCCAAACAAGACTTTGGATGTTCCTTTTGCTGATATTCCTAAACGTCAACAGCAGCTTTTCCCCCCTGTAATCTGTTATAACTTTGAACGGTCATGAAATCAGCACCTTTTTTTTAAGACCCCCTCACCCCTTGTGGGGTGGAGTCTGGGTAACTGAATGGAGCTGAGTGTTTACTAGCCAGATGCCCTTCCTGTCACCAATGTGGAGTTTGGCAGATATATTCTCATTGTGCCCAGAGAGAGCAATATCTGCCTCTCCCTAGAATCGAACTCACAGCCTCCTGATGGTGAGGTGAGAGCTCCACCCCTTGGTCCCCACGTCACTCTTTCAACAGTGCATTAAATGAACTGTTGTAAATTGAGGACTACCTGTACAGGTGGCTTGTTGGGTTGTGTTTCTTCTCTGTTCTATTTGGGAAGACACACAATCTTAAAATCAGTGCAAATACAATGTAATGAAAGAAGCCAGATTTTGTATTGAAGGAATAACCTCCCTCTTCTTTTCCTTTCTTCTTTCTTATCCATGTTTGTGTCCTTTCAGGGGATAATCCCAACAAACAGATTAACCCTCTTGTGACGGGAGTATTTGGCGCGCTCGCTGGAGCTGCCAGCGTCTTCGGTAACACGCCGCTAGATGTTGTGAAGACGAGAATGCAGGTACGCTGGGTTTTTTAGCAACTCTTCGCTATGGATCCCCAAATCTGGTAGCCCATACTATGAGTGTTAGGACTGAGCCTCCTTTGCAGGGATCAGAAGAACTTAGAACTTAGAATAGCAGAGTTGGAAGGGACCTTGGAAGTCTTCTAGTCCAACCCCCTGCCTAGGCAGGAAACCCTATACCACTTCAGACAAATGGTTATCCAACATCTTTTTTAAAACTTCCAATGTTGGAGCATTTATAGCTTCTGGAGGCAAGTTGTCCCAACAATTGATTGTTTTAACTGTCAGGAAATTTCTCCTTAGTTCTATGTTGCGTCTCTTCTTGATTAGTTTCCATCCATAATTCCTGGTCTGGCCTTCTGGTGCTTTGCACAATGGCTTGACTCCCTCTTCTTTGGAGCAACCCCTCAAAATATTGGAAGACTGCTATCATGTCTCCCCTAGTCCTTCTTTTCATCAGGCTAGACATACCCAATTCCAGCAAACATTCTTCACATGTTTTAGCCTCCAGTCTCCTAATTATCTTTGTTGCTCAGCCTTGTTACTTGGCATTCATTTAAATGAAACCAGGAGACAAGTGATTTTATTGTCAGCATCCGTGAGAAGAATGCAGAGGGTTGGTCTTTGACCTCTTTCCTTAGATCCAACAACGAGGAAGAGGTCAAATTCCAAACATCTCTTGATTAGCTAAGCTGTTTTTCAGGAAACGTGAACCCTTTTGCCTAGTTGGAAGGGTGTGAATTAGAGAACCTTCGCAGAATTCTTGTTTTTGTTCCCCTGTAGAGACTTTGAATCTAGAAAACATAGGATCCTAGGGCTGAAAGCGACCTCGGAGTCCATGTCAACTCATAAAGCATTCCTGGCCTGCTCTTGAGTTGCCATAGGGTTACTAGAGCCAGCCGGAGAGGCGTGTTTTCTACAGCCCGATGAAAGTGCTCTGTTGGAGAATGTGATTTATGACATACCCTGGGAGAAGGAGGGGGGAAACAGGGTCATAAGTGGGCAGTAAATTACGTCGGAGCAGAGTCTGGACTGCACTTGGGAAAACTGCCGAAATGTTACTAATAAATGATTGTATTTCTTTTGAAACTTGGCTCGAGGCTCATGAATTAATTAGGGCGTCCGTCGGAACCCTGACAGCCAAACCCTTTGCTCAAGGCAGGAAAGTTTGTTGCATTTTGGACAAAAATGGTTGTCCAATCTTTTCTTGAAGACCACCTGCGATGGAGTACCCACAACCACCATAGGCAAGGAGTTCCTTTGAATTGTTCTCCCTGTCAGGAAATTTCTCATTAATTCCTGTGTAATGAATAGAGTAAACTAGGAAGGGTCCCTTCTGATCCTCCCTAGTTTCTCCCTAGTTTCCTAGAATCTCCTGCTTGAGCAGGGGGCTGGACTAGAAGACCTCCAAGGTCCCTTCCAGCTCTATTCTGATTCTTCTCAGGCTGTAAAAAGGAGACAGAGGGAGATTTGTACTTTCAGACTTGCAAGATTCTGTTAGTCTTCTATCAATATAAAAGCGAAATACCACTCATGCATCATCACAAAATCTCCAGGACCCTAAAGTCTACAAACTTGATATTTGGCCCCTATGTTCCCCTTGGCTTCTAGGTGCTCACTAAGAAAGGGTATTTTGAAATGACCATCGGAGCATTAGCATTTTGTATATTATTATTATTAACATGCTCTGATGCTATGGAGTTCTATTCCCCCTCCCCACCTGAAAAGAAATCTGTTCTAAATGCAAAATACAAGCAGAGGAGAGGAGTTTCAGTTTCACAGCGCCAAGCAGCTTTAGTACAGAACAGTTGAGCTAAGCCACGCCCAGGATCCTTGCTGTCTCCTTGCTCACACAGCAAATCCTGTTTCAATTTCCAAACAGCCCTCAAGTCTCACACCCTGACAAAAATGCTAGTCAGATGAATACCGATGAATGCTGGTAAGCAGAGGCAGAATTTATTTTCCTTATTTCCCTCCCCAAAAACTTCCCGGACCACATAGTTTCATCGTGAAGCATAGCATCGATCTAGTATAGTCTTACAATAAGAATTGAATTAGTTCACCTAGTCGCTTTTATTGTCTGTTCTACCTGGGAAGGCTATCAGCAAAGAGAGGGAAGGTTCAGTTATGTTTCTCATTCAATTTAGAAGCAGAAGTGAAATGAGTGAGCTCAGCTTGACCCCAAGCGAGGCAAGCTGTTGGGTTGTGCGGTGCCCAACGTCTTCTCGCTTATCCAACCTCCCCTTTCTTCTCCTATCTTTCTCTTCGTAGGGCCTTGAAGCGCACAAGTACAAGAGCACCTTCAACTGCGCCTACCAAATCATGAAATATGAAGGACCTCTAGCGTGAGTTTGGCATGGCTTTGAAAGATAACAAGGGTGGTGGGTCTCACAGTTCACAGGGAGGCTTATCTCCCCAGAGGTGAGCAACCCACAAACCACCTGACTCTTCTTGGGTTCTGATTTGTGGCCCACCAGCAGCTGACGGAGCTGGCTGTAGAGTTGGACAGAGGAGAGGAATCTAGGCCAGTCCTGGGAGGCTGAGGAAGGCTCGGACGAGGGCTCTGCATCATAGGCAGAGATGGGGCCAGGGCAAGCTGGCAGTCATCAGCTGCCTTCGAAATCAGATCAGTGGGGCAGAAGAAAAGCTGGAGCCTGTTCCTAGTGTGCACATGCGCAGAGCTGCCAGAAGAAGGGAACAGCTAAGGAACAAGGGTCGACTTGGAAGTAAAGGCTCAGATGGACGGTGAATGGCTCCTCCCATAAAGGTTAAAAGAGGAGCAAAAGGGGACGGGGCTTTTGCAGGAAACAATTTGTTCCAGCTTTGTGAAGATTTGTCTGTGTAACCTAGAGCCCTTCCCCGTCAGCTCTGTGTGTAGAAGTATTTACCAGACAGTTTTCTAAGATAGATAAGATGTGAGCTAAGACTTACACCTTTGCATGACTGTTTGCCAGGCTGTTGGCTGAATGTGAATGCAATAAACTCACATTCATTTCATAAAAGAGGTTTTGCCGGGACACAGAGTTTGTGTTGTGCTTTTTGGGGAAGCCTAGGGCAGAACAGGTTTGTGGTTGGGCATCAGCTGGTCCAGAAGAATTTTGGTCCAGAGAAACTCAGAGGTAGCCGCAAGGGAGAACTTGTGGTCCAGATGGAGATGATACTAATCTTACTTTCTCCTTTCTGAATGTCAGTACAAATGACTTTCTCTTCCTCTGCTTCCTCTTCCTATCTAGGTTTTACAAGGGGACCATTCCTCGCCTGGGAAGGGTCTGCTTGGACGTAGCCATTGTGTTCATCATCTACGATGAAGTGGTCAAGGCACTCAACAAAGTGTGGAAAACGGACTGAGGGACGCTCACAGACGTGAGCCGAGGTGGGGTCATCCTCCCCCACCCTATCAGGCAACAGCTGGGACAAAAGGGGTGACCAACTGCAGAAGACATTTGGAAGGGCGGTGTGTGCTTCTTAATTTTTTTTCTTCCCTTGGCTGGAGGACACGATTCCAGTCCCCAAATCACTTTGTCACCTTTTAGGAGACGTATTTATTGGAACGCACTGCAGACGGAATCTTTCTCTAGGTTTCACCGTAATGGTCAATGGCGTGAAACAACTGGTGGGGGGTCACCACGAAGGAGTCACAGACATGAATTCACAGGTCACCCTCAAATAGTTTTCTTCTGGGGGAGGGTCAGTGGGTGGGGTTAAGAGTGGTCTTCTTTGGTGCTCTTGAAAATACACATTCTGATTGGCTTTCTCACTTGTTCAATTGGAGACACACCCTTCCCTTCCCCCCCCCCCCAAAAAAAAAAAAAAAAACAATTGAGGACGGTGCAGATAGCTGGGATGGGATGTATATCTCTGTGTGTGTGTTTGTAGATGCTGATTTGTTTTTCTTGTGCCATTTTTTTTTGATGCTTTTCCACCAAAGAGCACTTTGGAAAGATAGAGGTGGAACCTAAGGAGATCTTCCATAGAAAAGGGATTTCAAGCTGTTTTGAGGTGATGCATAAAAGGGATCTGGAGGATTTTTCCCAACCTGCTGCTTACCAGCTCCATAGAACCAATGGCTGGATCTGTTTAGGATTCCTGGGTTTTGTGGTCCAACATTCTTTCAGAGCATTAGGTTAGGGAAGACATGTCCTAAGACTTAAAGAAGTCTCCATTCAAAATATCTCCACCCAAAGGAGGTATAATCCATATCCTTCTTTGCAACCCGCTCCTTTGGTGGAAAACTGGAATTCAATCACTTCCAGAACTTCAAGAAGTAGCAACCACAACACTGAATACATTCCAAAAGTCATCCCTTCCATGGTTTTTTTTTGCCAACTTCCAGTTCTTCATGGTCAAGTCTGCCCCTCTGAGCTCCTGGGACATACTAGGCTTCTGGCATCGACAGGTCTCTCCAGAGCAGGAGAAAGATTCTCCATGTAGGTCAAGGGTCTTCAAATTTGGCAAGTTTATGACTTGTGGACTTCCAACTCCCAGAACTCCTGAGCTAACATGACTGGAGGAAGAATTCTGGGAGTTGACATCCCCAAGTCTTAAAGCTGTCAAGTATGAAGATCCCTGATGTAGGTCTTCTCCCTAGACACGTTCACATAACCCTAATGCAGGGAAACCAGGAAGGACTTGCGTGTATCTTCTCCCTAGAGAAGTAGTAGTGACCACTGATCTAGGATGGAGATGCTAAGCCTTGGCAAGTAGGATCAGCTGCTCCGAGCTTTGGATTTTATGTGCCTCCCTACCCTTGTGCTTTTCACTTTGGGTTTTATGTTCAGATGAATGTATCCTTTTATAATATCTATACCTATTGGGGACTTTCTTTTTCCCTCGGTCTCTATCTGGAACCTATAGGGATGTTCACATTGGTTGGACAGAACTTGCCTTACTGTGCCCATTGACTCATTCCGTAGACTTGATGGCGCTGTGGTTCTTTACGTTGTAACGTGAAAGTTGACACGATTCTTCTTTCGGTCCATGCTCCTTGGGACATCTGGTGGAGGGAAATCCTCCCCATGCATCTTTTTCAAAGGGTCTTTGTTCTCCTTAGACCAAGGGTCTTCAAGCTCGACAGCTTTAAGACTTGGGGACTTCCAACTCCCAGAATTCCTCCTCCAGCCATGTTAGCTCAGGAGTTCTGGGAGTTGAAGTCCACAAGTCTTCAACTTGCCAAGTTGGAAGACCCTTGCCTTAGACACTGCCTTAGTTTGAGAACCAGATGTCCTTGGAGCAGAAACTGACAAAGGCGACCCTGATGGACCGATTCTTGTACTGTATTAAGAAGGGGGAAGGCAGCCCCTTTGTCTCTTCTGCCCAGGTGCCAAATTGGGTCATTTCTACTAATTAGTGCCAAAGGTTTTGCATCTTGTATCTCTTTCATTCTTGGGGATGGCCTTCTCCTCCCATGCATGCTCTCACCTGCTTTCCAACTTTAACCTGCCTGTTTCAGGTTCGCTAAATGCAACCTGTGCTTCGTGCTCTGGATTAGCGCATGGACAAAAGTCAAGGCCCACCTTGTTGGCTGCTGCTGTTGGGCATCAGCTGGTCCAGAAGAATTTTGGTCCAGAGAAACTCAGAGGTAGCAGTAATGGAGAACTCGTGGTCCAAATGGAGATGATACCAATCTTACGTTCTCTTTTCTGAATGTCGATATAAATGAATTTCTCCTCCTGCGAGCTGTTGATTCTTGAGATTTCTCCTTCTACTATCTATATCAGGGGTGTCCACCTTTGAACCACTAAAAGCTGTGGACCTCATCCCCCATGGTGCCTGGGGAATTCTAGGAGTTGAAGTCCACAAAATTGCCAAGGATGGACACCCAAGACCTGTGAGATAAAGTGAATTGCAGAGGTGGCCAGGGTGTAGAGGGATTGTTGCTTGTATTTTTACAGGATCTGTTGTTTCTTAGGTGGAAGATTTAAATTAAATGTTTTAAATGTCTTGCTGTTATGCCCTGGCAGCCTAAGACTAGTCTGGTTTTGGAACTCCTCAGCTCTCCGGCACGGTTGCTGACAATAAAACCAATGTTGCCTGCTTATTAAATCACTTGTCTCCTGGTTTCATTTAAATGAATGCCAAGTAACAAGGCTGAGCAACGAAGATAATTAGGGGACCGGGGGCTAAAACATATGAAGAACGGTTGCTGGAATTGGGGATGTCTAGTCTGATGAAAAGAAGGACGAGGGGTGACTTGATAGCAGTCTTCCAATATTTGAGACACTGCCCCAAAGAAGAGGGGGTCAAGCCACTCACCGAAGCACCTGAGGGCAAGACAAGAAGCAATGGGTGGAAACTAATCAAGGAGAGACGCAACATAGAACTAAGGAGAAATTTCCTGACAGTTAAAGCAATCAATCGTTGGGGCAACTTGCCTCCAGAAGCTCTAAATGCTCCAATGCTGGAATTTTTAAGAAGAGAATGGATAACCATTTGTCTGAAGTGGTGTAGGGTTTCCTGCCTAGGCAGGGGGTTAGACTAGAAGACCTGCAAGGTCCCTTCCAACTCTGCTATTCTAAGTGCTGAATTCGGAGTTGATTTGAACAGAATATCAACAGCACTTAAACTGCTTCCTGGTGCTTTCCGGCCCTCTCTGAGCATTTAGAATCAGCCTTCAACAATCTGGGTCCTCGTTTTACCGACCTCGGAAGGATGGAAGGCTGAGTCGACTTTGAGCCAGTCAGGATTGAACTTCTGGCAGTGGGCAGAGTTAGCCTGCAATACTGCATTCTAAT
>BLBF01000060.1:3436617-3455186 GCA_015471245.1 Laticauda colubrina | reverse complement strand
GAAGGAAGGAAGGAAGGAAGGAAGGAAGGAAGGAAGGAAGGAAGGAATAGCACTTAGACTTATATACTGCTTCACAGTGCTTCCCAGCCCTCTCTAAGCGTTTACAAAGTCAACCTATTGTCCCCAACAATCTGGGTCCTCGTTTTACTGACCTCGGAAGGATGGAAGGCTGAGTTAATTGTGGTTGTTAAATCAAGGACTATTTATAAAGGAAAAAGTGCAAAGATGAGCAACCAAGATGAATAAAAGCCTGAAGACAAAAATGGTTGCAGGAACTAAGTATGGCCAGTCTTCAGGAAAGAAGAGTTAGGGGTGAATGAATTTAGAATTAGTTTAAAAATAAAGCTATTATCTCCTTGAAACCACTCATCTCAGCAAGAGAACAGGGCCTAACAGCAAAAAGAAAACTAATCAAGACGATGTTGACTCCCCAGTGGGATTTAAATTATGTTTATTTGTTCCTAGGCTAACTTTTTCTTATTTCGTTCACAGTATGGTTTCTAGCAAAGAACTCTTTTTTTTTTTCCACCTTGGGAGCGAGTGATTCCTGATTTTGCAAAATTCCTTGCCACAGTTATTAAGCAAATTATTAACTTTGCTTCTCGGAACCCCCTGGGAAAGTTGCAGATGGCAGTCCCGTGACCCCCAAGATGCTGCATCCATCGTAAATACATGAGGGTTGCTGAGCATTCAAATATTAATTCATGTGACCCCAGAGACATGGCCATAACTGCAAGGACCGGCCACAAGTCACTTTTCCAGGGCTGTCCTCATTTTGAATGGTCCTTCAATGTTGTACTGTCAGGAATAGCAAAGGTACTTGGACAAGACCTGTGTGATAAAGTTAGTGCAGAGGGTGCTCCATCACTGGAGGTTTCAAAAAAAGACTGGACAACCATTTGACTAGGGTAGCATAAAGTCTCCTGCCTTGAGAGGGGGTTGGACTAGAAGACCTCCAAGTTCCCTTCCAACCCAATGATTCTAGGTTGCCAAGGTATAGGAGGATTCAAGGAAGGACGGGCAATAGCACTTAGACTTATATACCGCTTTACAGTGCTTCACAGTCCTCTCTAAGCGGTTTACAGAGTCAGCCTCTTGCTCCCAACAGTCTGGGTCCTCATTTTACCCACCTCAGAAGGGTAGAAGGCTGAGTCAACCTGGAGCCTGGTGAGACTCGAACTACGGAATTGCAGCCAGACAGCAGACAGTAGAAGTAGTTTGCGGTACCACACTCTAACCACTGCACTACTTCAGCTCTTATTGTCATTCAAAGATGGAATAAAACATGGAATAATAATAATGTAGGTTTACAGAATCAGCATATTTCCTCCAACAATCTGGGTCCTCATTTCACCCCCCTCGGAAGGATGGAAGGCTGAGTCAACCTTGAGCAGGTCAGAGTTGAACTGGCTGGGCAGAGTTGAAGGAAGGAAGGAAGGAAGGAAGGAAGGAAGGAAGGAAGGAAGGAAGGAAGGAAGGGCGATAGCATTTAGACTTATACACCACTTCGCGGTGCTTTCCAGTCCTCTCTAAGTGGTTTACAGAGTCAGTGTATTGCCCTGGGTCCTCATTTTATCCACCTCGGAAGGATGGAAGGCTGAGTCAACCTCGAGCTGGCCAGGATCGAACTGCTGGCAGTTGACAGTAAGCAGAAGTAGCCTGCAATACTGCCAGCTAACCACTGCACCATTATAGGTGTGGTATAGGTTTCCTGCCTGAGGAGGAGGTTGGATTAGAAGACTTACAAGATCCTTTCCAACTCTTGTTATTTTGTTATTCCTGTAAGGAATGGATTGGTTTTGGGATCTACCCATTGTTGTTGTTTTTAAAACAAAAACCAAAGTTTTATTAAAATTCCTTGATGCTTAACTAGTTTTCTTCTAGTCCTGCTTGCTCTGGTTCCATCTTAACCATAATAGGTATTCCATGCTGACGGAGCAGGTCCTTTAAGGAATGAATGGTGCAGCTCAGCTCCTGGGAAGAGACATTAATTCCTGGGGTGCAGTTGGGCTGGTTCTGGGTTTCCAAGATCTTCAGAACGTGGGCCACAAGGATAGCTTTCACCAACAGCGCCGTGATAGCATAATGTACGTCAGGACAGGACAAAGCCTTGAGGTGCAGGCAAGGGATGTCCTCTGAAACACACAAATAGAACAGAATTCTTTATGGGCCAAGTGTAATTGGACACACGCAAGGAATTTGTCTCTGGTTTAAGATTGAGCAAGCCAGTAATCCAGAAATTCAAGCTTAGGTGAACCGAGAGGCCACCATATGGAGATGGTGTTTGCAGACTATGTATAACTGGGTCAGTTCAAGGCCCCTGGCTGTGTTTGCCCAATACACTAAACCTTGGTCTGGTAAGCTGGACACTCATTTTCTAAAAGTTTTAGTTATGTCTTCATTATTTTTACAAATAAGGTGGTGAATGTCACCAACAATTTTGTCTTGTTTTCCCCACAACGACAGTCTTATGAGATGAAAGAGAGAGACAGGCCTAAAGTCCTCAAGCCAGCTTTCATGTCTAAGGTGGAACTAGAACTCACCATCTCCTGGTAATTGGCCTGAAGTCACCCAGCCAGCTTTTCTGCCTAAGGTGAGACTAGAACTCACCATCTCCTGGTGCTCAGCTGAAACTCACCCAGCCGGCTTTCATGCCTAAGGCGGGACTAGAACTCACTGTCTCCTGGTGACTGGCCTGAAACCACCCAGTCAGCTTTCCTGCCTCAAGTGGGACTAGAATTCATAATCTCCTAGTGATGGGCTGAAACTCACCCAGCTAGCTTTCATATCTAAGACAGAACTAGAACTCAATGTCTCCTGGTTTCTGGCCTGGTACCTTAGCCATAAGGGACGCAGTGGCTCAGTGGCCAAGACGCTGAGCTTGTCAATCAGAAAGGTCAGCGGTTCGAATCCCTAGCACCACATAACAGAGTGAGCTCATGTTCCTTGTCCCAGGTTCTGCCAACGTAGCCGTTCGAAAGCACGTAAAAAAATGCAAGTAAAAAATAGGGACTACTTTCGTGGGAAGGGAACAGTGCTCCATGCACCTTCGGCATTTAGTCCTGCTGGCCACGTGACCACAGAGACATCTTTGTACAGCGCTGGTTCTTCGGCTTTGTCACAGAGATGAGCACCACCCACTAGAGCCAGAAATGACTAGCATGTATGTGCGAGGGGAACCTTTACCTTTACCTTAACCATAGATCAAATTGCCTGTCTGATTTCACCCCTTCATATTCCTTCCAAATTGCCCCTCCCTTTTTTTTAAACTCACTTTGGGAGTGTAGTTCTTAAAACTGTTAAAAACACCTCGGTCTTGAACCCTTTGTCCACCTCACCTTGACTCCACCACTGTCTACAGAATTGTACGGTGGAGACGATTCCAGCTCCGGTGATTTC
Organism: Laticauda colubrina; assembly: GCA_015471245.1. Lineage (NCBI taxonomy): Eukaryota > Metazoa > Chordata > Lepidosauria > Squamata > Elapidae > Laticauda > Laticauda colubrina. The sequence continues at coordinate 3,451,787 of BLBF01000060.1, read as the reverse complement.
TAGCCAAGATTGTATCGACTCCCAAAGTTTTCGAGAAGTGGATGCATTCTCGACCAGTTGGAGTAGAAAGGGTAATAACACCTGGGAGAAGACTGCTGACTCGGTGTAAACGTTGGGTTCGTCCTCTTTGTAGAGACTGACCACTCTGAAAAGAGAAAAATGACATTCACATAACATTTGAACCATAAACAGTTAATCAAATTGCAGTTTAGCTTAACGTGGTGTGTGAATTCGGCTCATATGGGTTAGTAAGGAGGTATGTTGGGCAAACAAAGCCAGAGAAAAAGAGGTTGAATGCCCCTCATGATAAATTAATTCATCTGCAGTAACATCTCCCATCTTGGAGCCTGTTGGACTCCAATTCCCATAGTTCCTGAGAAAACCCGAGTTTGATCATCTCACATGATCTCAAGGGACACTGAGATTGGAGGAAAGCTTGATTGCCAGTTCTCTAAATTAGGACTTCCCAATTAAAGCATTGTGATGGAACCAGGTTTGAGGTGAAGTTTGATCTGCTTCAAACCTGAGGAAGAGGGATCAGTCAAGATTCAATGACTCAACTAGGCTGTTGCGTCTAGCAGATCCCAGTGCTCCTAACGAGTTGGGGAAGTACCTCTTTGGCTGGCATCACACTTGGTCAAAAAAGAGCCCCCGTGTTCTGACCCACGACCTTTTCCAACAAATCAAACGCAATCCAAAGGGAACAGAAACCTTTTAATGCTTCTGCAAAATAATTAACTGCGATAAGCACAAGCCTTACCAAACTGCAAGACTTGCCAAAAGATAACACAATAAATAATTTGCAACATCAGAATCTTCAAATACAAACTCAGGATACTGGAATGTCCACGAGGCTGGAGTTTCAAAACGTCTTTGCCTTCTGCAAAGAACGTTCATTTCATAGCTGGCTTTTATCTTCTTGAAGTAGGAGCCATTACCTTGCAGCCTTACTCCCGAGTCTCCCGTGCTGTTGTAGCTGCTCTTTCCTATGAGCGATCCTACGCGCACTTGGCACAGGCTCCTCAGGAACCTCCTCATCGCTGCTGCCAGACCCCACAATTTCTGAAGGCAGCAATCCACTCCCTAATGGTCCTGGCTGCTCACCTGAGTCCTCCATCTCCTCAGCCATCCACACCTGCTGCCAGCTAACCACAACACCCTGTTTGATTGCCTTCGTTCCTTTCTTTACTTACCCCTGGCTTTCCAGCTCCATCAAGGTTTCGCGGAGTTCTACCATGGGGAGAAAGTGCATCAATGATGCAAAAGTCGAAGGATGGTCCCCAAAGTTTTCGAGCAGGAACTCTAGCAGGCTGAGCAGAGCCTTGGAGCTCTGGAGCTGAAGGCAACTGTTGTGAGATTGAACCTGCTGGGTGGGCCGTGGTGACTGCACCAAACAGCTGACGAAGGAAGCAGCTGCATGGCGCACCTGTTGGTTTTCATCTTGGAGGAGATGAATCACTGTCTCGATCAGCCTAAAGAAGAGGTAAGAAGGAAAGAAATTCACCTGAGATTTGGAGTGTTTGTGATGAAGGTGAATTCCATAATCTCAGGAAAAAAATTAGTGGTGGCAAGGAAGAAAGTTAATAGGATAGGGTAGGGTAGGGTAGAATAGAATAGAATAGAATATAGAATAGCTTTATTGTCATTATATTCCACGAATACAATGAAATTTGAAAGCTACTTCAGCACAGTGCCTCACATCACAATCACACTACAGAGTATTTAAAAATTAAAATAATTAAAATAATAATAATAATAATGAAAAACCTAGTCTAAAACCTATCTAAAACATTTAGTAAGTTAAATAGTTTTAAAATGCCAGTATATACATAGGACTAAATCACAAATGCACTGTTTGATTCAAGACAATTACTGCCTTGGAAAAGAAACTGTTTCTCAGTCTATTAGTCCTCATTTTAAGATACCTATAACGTCTCCCCGATGGTAACAATTTGAAATATGAATGACCAGGATGAGAACAGTCTGTGGAGATTTTTAGTGCTCTAGAGAGGAGTCTGGTCTTCACAATCTCCTCCAAAGAAGAAAGAGAGCAACCAATGATTTTTTTGTGCTGTGTTTATAACTCTCTAGAGCATCTTCTTATCCACTGCAGAGCATCCAGCATACCACACTGTCACACCATGTGCCAAAATGTGCTCGATAGTAGAACGGTAAAAAGTAACCAGCCACTTTTCACCCAGACCACTCTTTTTCAGCAGCCTCAGAAAGTGCAGGCACTGTTGGGTCTTCTTTGCAGTGGCCATAGTGTGGACCGACCAAGTAAGGTTGTCGGAAGTATGAGTTCCAAGGAATTTAAAACGATGAACTCTTTCCAGTTCATAGGAAAGTTGAGGTTAAGATGGGATGAGAAATCAGGGTCGGGCTGCTGGGGGTTCGTGGGGGTTCAGAAGAGCCCCCTCACTAAGATTCTGTGCAGTTCAGATAAACCCCCAAATGCCACTCCTAGCTGGACCCTCCCACCTCACCCCTCCCAGGACACAAATAAATTGAAGAAGAAAAAAAAGCCACTTGCACGTGGCACACTCAAAACAATTCTCCTGTGTGGAGCGCATGCGTCTCATAATCGTGTCTCGCTGCATTGTACCGAGCCTTGATGAATCGTCATGTCAAATGCAAACACGTCACATCACACACAACGGATCGGATCGGCATCGATCAAATACGGAGATTTACAGATTAGTCTTCAAATATCAAAAAGGAGGACATGTAGGAGAACACTTTTCGAGAGAGGACAGAACTTACAAAAGAAGGACTGTCCTCCCTAAAGGAGGACGGGATGATTGGTCACCTTTCCCAATTGTTTCATTGCAATTTCTTTCTTTTCTTTTTAAAATTTTCTCTTCCATTGTTCTGACCCAAGCCTGGTTCCAAGAGAGCAAACATAACAAATGCAGCAGCACAACCTCTCAATATTTCATTTATGAATCCTGTTTCTTCACAGATAAAAGGCTGCTTCCAACTAATTAGCTCCGATAAGAAAGAGCCTTGCCAAGTTTTTGCAAGGCTGCCAAGAACACTAGATAAAATTAACAATAATTCAAAGAGTCTCCAAACACCAACTCAGATATTCTAACATCCACTAGGCTCAAGTATCAAACTTCTTTGCCTTCTACAAGGAACTCTGGTTTCTCAGCTGGCTTATATCTCTTAAGGAAGGGGCCATTATCTTGAAGCCTTACTCCCGAGTCACCCATGCTTCTGCAGCTGCTCTTTGAGCAGCCCTGCACACACACATGCTGGGGATGGGCTCCTCGGGGGCCTCTTCATCACTGCTGACAGCCTCCACAATCTCCAAAGGCAGCAGTCCACTCCCTGATGCATCACACGCAGGCCTCTCACTCTCCGAGACCTCAGCCATCCGCACCTGCTACCAGTGAACCACAACATCCATTTCATTTCCCTCCCGTCCTTCATATCTGTCATGCCCCTGGTGGAGACTGACTCAGAGAAAGAGGAGGAACAGCCAACAGGGGGTGGAAGTGTGGCTCTGGAGGTTGTGGAGGACGCTGGGAAGGGCAGAGGCCAGCTGAGCAGTCAGAGGAGGACCCAGGCCCATCCCCTCTCCATCCTAGGGCATGCAGGGAGGAGAAGATAAGGGAGAGACGTGGTCTACTCGGGAGAAGAGGGCCTTGATCTCTTCATGGGCTGCAGCTGTGACAACTGAATAAGAGTTTGCACCTGCATACTGGCGAATGCTGGAAACAAAGCATGTAAATATCTCAAGTTTATAGTTCCTCTCTGAGTTTGGAGTCCTTCCCAGTGTGTGTTATCTGTGGACATCCTCCAGCCCTTATCTTGCCTGGTTTGTGTTGCTTTTTTCCTTCTTCGTGTAACTGTTTGTGTGGGAGTGTTTTTGCCTTCCGTCAAAGATATTTGGAGCTTGGAAGCAAATAAAAGGGGCTTCACCTGTTTTCTGTGACTGTGTTTGTTTTGTATATCCTACCCTGGGTCATCACAGTATCACTGTGATGAGCATTTATTCGAAAAGAAACACTACACAGAGCTCTCCCTTCCTAGTGGTACACATCCAAGCAGCCTAGGTCGGCAGATTCTAACTCCACCCCTCTAGTTCTTACTTAGTTTACCCATAATACCCCAGAACATTTGCACATTGGGAAACGACCCAATCTCCCAATACTGGTGGGAAAAGTGATAGAATCAAAACCAGTTGTATTCTGGAGAATTTGGGGGACCCCAGCAACTGTTCTAAGATGTCTGTGCAGGTGCTGTTTGCAAAAGGACATACCGTAAAACCTGGGAATGAAGGAGGAAGTTGGACGAAGTCCGAGCTCTCCAAATCCATGCTGGGCCACCCATTTTGGTGGCTTTGGCTGCAGCCATCCTGAGCACCTCATCTGAAAGGGAGTCGCTCCAGTGCTCTACTGTTGCAATCCATCGTTCCCGTAAAGGATCACCTTCGGGGCTGTCCCAAAAGAAAGACAGTTACACTGCAGGAATAGCTGTGGATCTGCTTCTTTGGATTCCAACCAGATCCTCTTACTTCTAAGAAAGCAAAGTGGCTCTTATGTGGGATTCAAGTCCTGGAGATCCCTTAGATCAGGGTTTGTCAACCATGGCAAGGTTAAGGTGGGTGGACTTCAACTCCCAGGATTCCCCAGCCAGCATGGGTAGATTCCATTAGAGAAGAACATAGGTGTCAGCATTCCAGCAACCCTCCATTACTCCGAGACAAACATCTCTCAAAAGATTCCTTTTCATTTGGATAGTAACTGGCACAACTGTGGATCCCGAATCTGAAAGTTCCAGGCTTCCTTACAAAAAGTAAAAACTACAAATCCATCCCCTGCACCCATCATCATTTCATATGGCCCAATCATCATCTGTCCCAATTTGAGACTTCTCCTCAGTTATGCGCAACACAACCTAACCTTGAATCAGAGAAATAATGTTATTATGTCTAACTAGATATACTCCAATAAATTCCCCCCCTCCCACTTTCCCAGGCTCAAAATGTGGCAGCGTGGGAGCATCTGGTGTCAATATGACTTCCAAGGCTGACAATAAGTGGAGCCTATGTTGAGATGATAGCCATGATGGCATCAATGAAACTCTGCTCAATGTTTATGGGCATTGCCTATAAAGCTCTTGTGTTATCACGTTTTATCGGGTACCAAAGTATCAAAATGGCGACTGTGATGGAGTGATCAAAGCAAATCTTTGATTGTCCCTAAAGGTGGTTTTTTCTAAGAGGCAACTGGACTTTCAGAAGAAGCTTCTTGGATGAGAAGCGAAATGTCTTCAAAAGAAAAACAAAGAAAGTCCAGTTGCTTCTTGAAAAAACACCTTTGGGAGAATCTCCATTGACAAATTTTTGATTGTGTCTCTGTGGACACCATTTTTGACCATACCAGATGAAATTTCAGAACATAGAATGGGGATTTCAGAATATAGAACAGGGATCTTCAAACTTGACAGCTTGAAGACTTGTGGACTTCCAACTCCCAGAATTCCTCCTCCAGTCATGTTAGCTCAGGAATTTTGGGAGTTTGAGGTCCACCAGTCTTAAATTTGCCAAGTTTAAAGACCTTTGATATAGAACATGGAATAACAGAGATGGAAGGGACCTTGGAGGCTTCTAGTCCAACCCCTTGCCTAGGCAGGAAACCCTACACCATTTCAGACAAATGGTTATCCTCCCTCTTCTTTAAACCTTCCAGTGTTGGAGCATTCACAACTTCTGGAGGCAAGTTGTTCCACTGATTAATTCAAGAAAATTTCTCCTTAGAAAATTTCTCCTTATCAGAAAATTTCTCCTTAGTTTTAACTTGGATCTCTCTTTGCTAAGTTTCCACCTGTTGCTTGTTGTCCTGGCCTCAAGTGCTTTAAAGAACAGGTTGACCCCATTTTCACTTTGGTAGCTGCTCAGATACTAGACGTCTCCTATCATATCCCTGTCAACTCATAAAATATTTCTATGGTCTTTTTAGAGTTGCCAACGGAAAGGGAGAGGGGAAATCAACTTGGAAATTGTAAGTGCATTCCATAAATAGTTTTTTGGAGATAGTAACTAGGTGGCTGAAGTTTCTGCCATGCAAATGTCTAACTAGTTATGGATGTGTCCCATTGGAGAATATGAGTTACGATACACTCGGGGGGTGGGGGGAAAACCAGGGTCAAGGATGACAATTATGTGCTTCAGAGTCAGCTACACCCAGGCAGTGCTGGACATGTTAACTCCTAATAAATCCTTTTGAAATTTTGGAAGTTTGGCTCAAGACTCATAATTTAAATGGGGGTAACTGCTGGAATCCTGACAATCCTCCCTAGTCCTCCTCTTTGTTAGATTAGACATACCTACTTCCCTCAATTGTTCATCAATTGTTGCTTCTCAACCTCCACCTGCTACTTACTGTTGACTGAGGAACAATGTGGCTGCACACATTGCATGCTTGCGCAGTCCAGGACCTTGGTGGTCACTCTCTACCATAGAGAACAGGATTTCACCACACTCCAGAGCTAATTTCTCTGGGAAAGGCTGTCTTTCAGCAACGTTGCCAAACAAATGGACAAAAACTTTCAAGTACAACTTCAGGACTGTGAGATCTCCTCTGTTTTTCAGGATCTCCTTGAATTTTCCCTAAGGCAAAGAAAAGGAAATATATTTTGTGTCCAAAATAAATGCCCCTGTAACAGAACTGAGAAAGTGTTCCCCAAAGGGGAAAGAGAAATAAGGGTGGATATTTTTTTTTATGTATCAGGCTTAAGCCATGGTTTGTGGAAGAAGACCTGGTTGACATTTCATACTATGCTAGGGCTTGCAAGCCACAATACCTAGGTTTACACATGACATCAAGCCCTAAACTAAATTGATCACCTTATTCTGTCCTAGGCCTCCCCAAAAAGCACGAAGTCAATTCTGAGTACTGGCAAAAACCTCTTTTATTACTTCAGTGTGAATTTATTTCATTCACAGTCAGCCAACGGCTTGGCAAACAGTCTTGTGAAGGTATACTAATTATCTCAGACCTTTATCAATTCTGGAATGCTGCCAGATATAATTCCACACTCAGTGCTGACAGGGAAGGACTGGGTTATACAGACAAATCTTCATGAGGCTGGAACGAACAGTTGAACAAACGAGTGAGTTGTTTCCTGCAAAAGCGCCTCTTTTAATCCTGATGGGAGGGGCCATTCATCATCTACCTGTGGCCTTACTCCCACATTGAGTTCCTAAATTCTTAATTGTTCCTTCCTTTTGACAGCTCTGTGCATGCACAAGCTGGGAACCAGTTCCAGAAGCTCCCCTGCCTCACTGCTGTCCGAGCCTGAAGGCAGTTCATGATTGCCAGCCTGCCCTGGCCCCATCTCTGCCACTGATGCAGAGCCCTCATCTGTGCCTTTCTCAGCTTCCAGGACTTTCAGAACTTCCAGCCCAGGTTTCTCCCCAACCTTCTCACTGCTGTCCGACTCTGCTGCCAGCTCTGCCAGCCATCGGCGGGCCACAACACATTATGGCAATGTGGGATCCCACCCATTATGAACATGGCCCTTGACACCTGGAATGTTAAAGGAATGTTGATCAGTTTGGTCAACACTGGAACCAGAAGTTCTTCTGGAGAACATCTGACATTTGTCGATCCCAGTTTGACCCAGTAATCCTCTCTACATTTCCTTAGAAGACCCCCTCAGTATTTTGGTATGGACCAGTGGTTGAGGTTCTCCATCTCCGATCTTCCATATGTCCCTGCTGGGTTAAAAACCAGATCTCACCATGAATATCAGCTGTAGTTCCTTGTTAGACTTCAAGCCTTTCCCTTCCTCGTTGTCCAACAACCAAGTTAGAACAGCAACTTGCACGTCAGGATTTCCTTTTTCCAGAAGCAAGCTTAGATCACAGATTCTTTCTGGAGATTCCTGTCTTGTGGCTTCTTGGCTAAGGAAGTTGACAGCACATTGGCAGAAGTTGGAAGAACCAAGCTGGAAGAAGATCCAAAAAAGCCATTGGTCTGTGTCTTTTTTCAACAAGGTGACAACCCATCTCCATCCATTGTTTTTCTCCCAGGTTTTCTTCTGAGCTCACCTTCCTCAACATGTGACCTCCATCCCCCTCACTCACAAGCTGGATGGGGAGGATGTAAGTTGTAATCCCACACTCCTCAAGAATGACAAAGCACATTGAGAATGTCTTCCCTCCCACCTGTTATGACCTGGGCTTCATCAAACATACTTAAACACAAACTTGTTTTAAAAGCAAAACTTATTTTAATGCAATGCTGGGTATTATTTTCATTCCCAGCCAGAACTAATCTTAGACAGTTCCCCAAGATAAGCACACACCTTTCAGTCCTGTGGAATGTTGCCAAAAACAGAAGTATCCAATTTATAAAAGAAACCAACCGAAGTACTAGAAAAAACCTACCAGAGTACACAGAGCTTCAAGGGGGACATGGAATCTATCGAACTACTTTGCTTCCTGCAAAGGTTTCATTTTTGAGGTTTGACTTTTATCCCTGATGGGAGGGGCAATTACCTCCCAGCCTTACTCCCGAGTTGCTCCTTATGCTTTAGCTGCCTCTCGCCTTCTAGCAGCTCTGCGCATATGCGCACTGGGAACAGGCTTTCCTTGCTCTTCTACCTCACTGCTGCCAGACTCCAAAGGCTCCAAAGGCAGCACCCACTCTCAGATGGTCCTGGGCCCATTCCTGCATCGGACGCAAGACCCTCGTCCGAGTCCTCTCCAGACTCCCTGACTGGTCCCCTTTCTTCCTCACTGTCCGATTCCACTGCCGTCTACACTGGCTGCCGGCGAACCACACCACCTCATTTTTTAAAAAAATTAAAAGTAGGGCCTTTTAGCAAAACCAGGAACTTCTATTTTGATCCATTGTATTGGCTCTCAGCCCTGACCATCCTAGATACCTGGATAGGAGAGAAACCAGGTTTAGGACTGGCCAGGTCCCCGTACAACAGCTCCCACACTTGCTGCACAAAACCTGGAGAACAGCTTCCTAGCAGCAAGGACAAAACCTGAAGGTAAACAGCACAGATTAACGGGCATTGTCGTATGTCCATCAGCAACCAGATGTGGCTTTCCATCATGCAGGACACGGACTGCAGCAACTCTGGATGCAGCCTGAAAAGCAGATGTTGAAGCATCAGCTTAGCAGCGTGAGCTGCTATCTTGCAAAATAAAATTGCTCTGCAAATTGAAAAAAGCAAAGTGTTTTTTTAGCAGCATGGACTGATACTTATTTATTCAATGAGTTCTTCAAACATGATGCCAACAAAAAGCATTTGCGTTTTGGCTGGTTTTGAGGTCTGTTTTTGGCCACATCTGGGAGAGAGAGGATGATGAAGACTTAACGCGACTTTAATATAAGGAAAGGCACAAGACAAGGATGTCCCTTGCTGTCCCCCTTTACTATTGATATTAGCATTAAAAGTATTACATAGAAACATTACACAAGACTCAGAAATAAAAAGTATGGAAATTAAAAAAGAAAAATACAAATGACAGGCATTTTGTAAATTACAGGCGTTGGTATTTATTCTAGAAGAACCGCAAGAAACTGGACCCAAATTAATAATAAAAATTGCGGTCATAAGTCAAGGGCTACCCTAGAGGTGGGATTCAATTTTTTTTACTACCGGTTCTGTGGGCGTGGTAGGGGAAGGATGCTGTAAAATCTCCATTCCAGAGGTGGTATTCAGCACCAGTTCTGGAGAACCAGTAGCGGAAATTTTGAGTAGTTTGGAGAACTGGCCAATCCTGCCCCTGACTGGTCCTGCCCCAATCTATTCTCTGCCTTCTGAGTCACAGCTAATCGTCTGGGCCTTCTTTGGTTGCCCTGCATGGGAGAACGGAGATGCAAAGCAGGTTAGTGGGGTAGGGAGGGAATGGGGATTTTACAGTGTCCTTCCCTTTTTCATGCCCACCAAGCCACACCCTCAGAACCAGTAGTAAAAATATTTGAATACCACCACTGCCTCCAGGGAAAGGATACTGCAAAATCCCCTTCCCTTCCCTCCCCACCCCACTAACCTGCTTTTCAGCTCCGTTCTCCTATACAGGGCAACAAAAGGAGACCCAAATGACCAGCTGGGACTCAATGGGAGATGGAGAATAGATGGGGGTGGGGCCAGTCAGAGGCAGTATTGGCCGGTTCTCCAGACTACTCAAAATTTTCGCTACCGGTTCTGGAGAACCAGTCCAAACCGGCTGAATATCCCCTCTGAACTATCCGTAATATATTCTGCAGTGTTGGAAGGCAAACGTACCGATCGAACCCCAAAGCTTGATTCAACACAGCCTGGATCTGCAGCAGACATCCATGCAATGCATTATGGGACAGAGTGGCCTCCGGCTGCGGGAATCTGGATGCCAACCGCAGAAGGATCTTTCCATAGTCCATCACTGGAATGAAAGGCACCAAGGCTTTGGCGGCCATCACCCGAACAGCATAGATGGGGTTTCCTGACAGCTGGATCAGGGGCTCCAAGAAGCAGGTGAGAGTGCTGGAGAGAATAAAACAAGCAAAAGAGGAGGAGAATCGATCAGTTTTGGGTGGAAACTCAAGTGGCAATTGAAAAACTTGCAGGACAATCTCTGGAATGGAAGCCTCTGAAGTAGAGGCAGTCCTTGAGTTAGGACTACAAGGGAGTCCAATATTTATGTTGATAAGTGAAACATTCATTCTGTACCCTTTTATGACTTTTCTTGCCACGTTACCCAACTGGGTAACATAATCAGGACTAGAAGGGGGAGGAGGAAGAGGAGAACTGTAAGGTCCTTGGTGCTCTCTGAGCTTGATGGTTTTCTTGCAGAGGTTTCATGACCCAACAAGGTAGCATCATCAGTACTAGAAGAGAGTGGGATTTGTGGAGAGGAGGAGAGGAAGAGAAGGAGGGAGGAGGAGGACAACGACTGTGGGATCCTTGATGCTCTCTGAGATTGGTTGCTCTCTTGCAAATGTTTCATTAGCCAAACTTGGTAGCATTCATCAGTGCTGGAGATGTTAGCTAGGCAGTGCTACTGTTGAGATGCTTCTCCTGCACACTGAATGGCCTTGAACTCAAGAGTCTTCATAGTTTTACCAACTTCAAATGACTCAGTGGCTCCACCCTGGTGATTTCACCTTGGTTTTGAGTTCCCACCAAAGAGCCTTCTCCCATTTCTCAGCTTACCTGTCCTGGATGTCTCTGCTGGGCTGCAGCTTGGCCAGAAAAGTAAGGACAGCATACAGGGAAGGACAGAGGTGGAATTTCCCTCTTCTGGGTCCTTCGGATATGGACACTTCAACAGCCAAGGACAATTCTGCAAATAGGATGCTTCTCAGATGAACATGCCGGCCGAAAAGAGCTTCAGGGCTTACACCATCCTTGGTACGGCCATCCTCTGGACTCCATTTCTGCCCAAGGAGGCGGACGGTCAAGACACCTGGAGGAAAGCAAAGATAGGAAGTTGGAAAGAAGTGCGTTCCAAAAAAACCCACACGAATGTATAGATAATCCTTGTTTAGAGACCGCAGTTGGAACCGGCAAGTCAGTCATTAAGCAAAGCAATTGTTAAATGGAACCATAACTGTGTATTGTGGCCTTAGATCAAATAGGTCTAAGCTTCCAAAGGAAGACCATGAATGAAATTACCGAAAAGTTGGTTGGCGGCGTTTCTCATAGCCCAACTAGGGGAACTTAGAGCCTTGAGAACCAACATCATCAGGGATGTGATGTGTTGTTGCAGAGCAGGTCCAAGGTTGGAACCACGGACTAACGTTTGAAGCACGTGGATGGCAGAAACCTACCGAAGGCAAAAGAGAAGAGATCAAGTCACACATGGGCCAGAATTGATCAGAATATTAGGACTTGGTGCAGACATCACACAAAGTCCTGGCTTATCTTCTTCAGGGTTCAGTAGTTCACACTCTGCTGGACCATAAAGTACAGGTACAGATTAACAGAGTTGGAAGGGACCTTGTAGATCATCTAGTCCAACCCTCACCCAAGCAGAGAGTAGAGTGAACCCCGGCGATTTGAGGGTTTCTGAAGGGAAAGCTGACAGAACTAAGGGGTCCCATGGTGCTGTCTGAGCTTGGTTGTTTTCTTGTAGACATTTCGTTACCCAACTTGGTAACATCATTAGGGCTAGAGCTAACCAAGCTCAGAGAGCACCAAGGACCCCACATTTCAGCCCTGACCTACAAATATTCTCCTTTATTACGAACAGAACTCTATTGAAATATGATTTCCCCACCTTTGGTTTTTAAAAAGGTTTTTAAAGGAGGTTTTTAAGAAGAGACTAGATAGTCACTTCTGTGAGATGGTATAGGTTCTCTTGCTTGAACAAAAGGCTGGACTAGAAGACCTCCAAGGTCCCTTCTGGCTTCTACTCTACTCTACTCTACTCTGCTCACACTTACAGAGTGGCCGTACCTCATGATCTTATTGTATTTATTACATTTTTAATGCTGCCTATTTCTCCTAAAAGGTGATACTATTGCTCAATTTTGCTGTTGTTGTGAATCTATCAGCCAGGTTGGAAGGAAGGAGTCAAGTGAGGATCTAGTATGGAGTCCTTACACAACTGCTAGTGCCCTAAGGTTGACCTCCTTCCAAATCCATGAAGCCTTGTCTGGTTGTTCCCCTGGGAAGGCAAACAGGCTGGGCAGATTCTTGTAGCATAGGTGGCAAGCAATAAAGTTACTGACTTTTGTTATTCACAAATGGTTCTGGTTGCCGCATCTGGCACAGAGGTGGTATTCAGCAGGTTCTGACCGGTTCTGGAGAAGCAGTAGCGGAAATTTTGAGTAGTTCGGAGAACCTGCAAATACCGCCTCTGACTGGCCCCGCCTCCCGAGTCCCAGCTGATTGGCTGGGTCTTCTTTAGTTGCCCTGCACAGGAGAAAGGAGCTGGAAAGCAGGTTAGTGGGGTGGGTAGGGAATGAGATTTTGCAGTAACCTACCCCTGCCACGCCCACCAACCCACGCCCACCAAGCCATACCACACCCACAGAACTGGTAATGAAGTAATTTGAATACCACCACTGACCCAATAGCTGTGTCCTTCCTTACCTGGGGCAAATCCACTGTCTGGTCTGAGCTGTGGGAGATTGGTTGGTCGGCCAAAGTGAGCAGTGTCTGAATGCAATGAGTCAGAAGAGGCCGGGACTCGGCAGGATCTTCCCCTGTCACAATGCATAGGAAGAGCATTGGGAAACCGGCCGCCCTGCGAGTAATGGAGCTTCCTCTGGGGCTGCTTAACAAAGCCAGACCCTTAAGAGAGATTTTAGAAAGAGCCAGTTTGGTTTAGTGGTTAAGAAATTGGGTTATAAAGCAAGAAGAGTCCCACCTTCAAGTCCCACCTCAGCCATAAAAGTCAGCTGGGTAGCTTTGAGCCAATCACTAAGAGACAGTGAGTTTTTCTTTCTTTTTTTCTCTTCTCATTCTCCCTCTCATTTTTCTTTTTCTTTCTTCTCTCTCTCTCTCTCTCTCCCCCTTTCTCCTTTTTCTCTCTTTCTTTCTCTCATTCTCTCCCCCTCCCCTCTCTCTTTCTTTCTCTCATTCTCTCCCTCTTTCTTTTTCTTTCTTTTTCTCTCTCCCTCCCCCCTCTTTTTTCCTTTCTTTTCTTTCTTTTTCTTCTTTCTTTCTCTCTCTATCCCCCTCCCTTTCTCTCTCATTCTCTCCCCTTCCCTCTCTCCCTCCCCTTCCTCCCCTCCCTTCCTCTCTCTCTAATTCATGGCTGCCATAAATTGAGATCTTTGTATGCTTTGGAGGAGCACTTGTAATACGTTCATTATTTTGGAATCCGCTCAGTCACCGAGAGTGAGTGGGCGGCCATATAAATTTTCTTACATAGATGAATACATGCTGGCAGTTTGTAAATGAGATGCTACCTCTGTGAGCATAGTCCGTGGGATGTTTCGTAGCTTTGGACTAGGGTGACTGAGCAGAGTGGCACAAAACTTTGTGAAGCCCACACTGCAGCCTTCCACAGCTCCCTATCAGAAAAGGAAAAGAAGGGGAGAAAAAAGAGAATTGATCAGAGTTCTTCTCAAAGTTGAGCCCCCAAAGATCAGATTCATGGACCCAGATTCAAAAAACCCAGTCCTCAATTCTGCTAATTAAGTCAAGAACTTTCTGTAGGTGATTCTACAACCTCTCAGGGAGAAGTTGCTGAGAGCAGGAAATTAGCTTTAATCATCAAGTGATAACCAAGTCTAAAAATCAGATTCTACCAGCCCAAGTCTAATTCTCTTCTACCAAATGATAAATAACAGAATAACAGAGTTGGAAGGACCTTGGGGTCTAGTCCAACTTCTGCTCAGGCAGGAAAGACCTACACCATTTCAAATGATAAATCTTAAAAACTTCCAGTGTTGGAGCACCCATAACTCTGAAGGCAAGTTGTTCCACTGGTCAATTTTTCTCACTGTTGGGAAATTTCCTCCTTAGTTCTAGGTTGCTTCTCTCCTTGGTTAGTTTCCATCTGTTGCTTGAATCGAAGAAAACTCGATATTTCATTAATGGCAATGCACCAGGATCAAAACTAGCCTGTTTTGGTTTAATTCATAAGGGATCTCTTACCCAATGCCGGCACTTCAGCAAGATGTCTTGGAACACCTTGGAAGCCCTGCGGACAACCTGAAGAGGCAGGAGAGGTTGACATCCTGCTGAAAGTGGCCGAGGTAGAACTTTCTCCACAAGGCCTCCCAAAAGCAGCCCAATTTCCTTGACAGTTAAAAGTAAAAACGAGAACACTCCATCAGATGAGTCGGAAAATATTACACTGTGCAGAGATGGATAGATTGAAATTAAAAATAAAGGACAAAGGCGACACAGAATACGACTTAATGTGGAAGAGATTCTATGAGTGGTTGGAGATGAGAGGTAGACATTAGATGAATGAAATATTGCAATGTATGAATTAAATATAAAGAGAGTTTATAATTATACAAATGCCAATATAATCAACAGAATTACAAATAAGCTAATACAAAGAGAAATTTAGTCAAAGTTATCCTGTTACACTATTATTATTGCTATTAGTATATGTGTTAATATTCCTTTTTGTTCTTTTTTTGCTTTTCTGTAAATAATATGGCCTGACAATACACTGTATCCAATATATTTATGAATACACATACAACACACACACACACACACACACACACACACACACACACACACACACA
>BLBF01000060.1:3402146-3415711 GCA_015471245.1 Laticauda colubrina | reverse complement strand
AGATAGATAGATAGATAGATAGATAGATAGATAGATAGATAGATAGATGAATAGGAATATTGCAAAATCGAATTTGGGTCAAAGATTTACTCTTCCAAGCTTTCGGGCTCATGCCATGGTAACTTCCAACAGTCACTTAAATGAACTGTTGTAAGTCAAGGAGTACCTGTATTCCTTATTGGCCAAGTGTGATTGGACACCCAAGGAATTTGTCTCCAGTGTATTAGCTCTCAGTGCACAAGACGAAGAACGAAGCGGTTAATCATCAGTCAGAAATCGTAAGATACAAGTGAGAAATCATAGGCGCCAATAGGAGAAGGAAAGGAGGAGAAGGAAAATAGTAGGAAAGGGAAGAATATTGTCAAATTTTAAAGGCATCTAAAATCACTTAACTTCTGGTGGGGCTACTAACTTAACAACTGGAGTGATTCCCTTAAGGACTGTGGCAAGGCAGGTTGTAAAATGGAGCGGAACTCAACACAAGTTGAGCCACAGAAATGTGCAGCTCCATTGCGATTTGACTGCTTTTCGGACATTCTGCTAAATTATACATCACGAGTTGATAGAAAGCGAGCAAGCAGGCCATTCAATGCAGAAGCCCCAAGGCTTGGCTTCTGCAGAATCCTGACCCTAAATAGTTTTTTAAGCCCACTTTTCAAAAAATAAAAAATCACCTGTGCACCAACCAACCTCATTCACTGGCTACTCAACTTACTTTGCAAACTGCTGGAGGCTCTGTAGCAAAAGGAGAATTTGACGGCTGGTTTCCCACCGCTGATCTGCTGCTTCGAAGCTTTGGTAAAAAGCTGTGCATCGTTCAAGCTCCTGCACTGTGGTGTTCATCCTTTGCAAGAGGTGGTGGCCATTCACTCTCGGCTCACTCCTCCAAGAACCCCCAAGGAGATGTCTAACTTTCTGC
This sequence comes from Laticauda colubrina, assembly GCA_015471245.1. Taxonomy (NCBI): domain Eukaryota; kingdom Metazoa; phylum Chordata; class Lepidosauria; order Squamata; family Elapidae; genus Laticauda; species Laticauda colubrina. The sequence continues at coordinate 3,414,792 of BLBF01000060.1, read as the reverse complement.
AGGAGCACAACATGGCTTTCCCACCGAGTGTTGCAGGAATCTAAACAACGAGACAACAGGCACACACCGGAAAGAGCTGGATTTCCATGCACAACAGCTCCAGCTAGTGGGGACGCCACAACTTCCATCTGAATAGTGTGAACCGAATAACAGAGTTGGAAGGGACCTTGGAGGTCTTCTAGTCTAACCCTCTGCTCAAGAAGGAGACCCTCCACCATTCCTGACAAACGGCTCTCCAGTTTCTTTTTGAAAACCTCCAGGGATGGAGCACCCATGACGTCAAGCCATTCCACTGATTTGATTGTCAAGAAATTTCTCCTCAATTCTAGATTGCTTCTGTCCTTCTGTTTCCATCCATTGCTTCTTATCCTGCCTTCAGGTGCTTTGGAGAATAGTTTGACCCCCTCTTCTTTGGGGCAGCTCCTCAAATATAGGAACACTGCTATCATGTCACCCCTAGTCCTGTGGTTTGATAAAGAAACCCTTGTTAGTTGTATTAATCAATCACACTAACCAGGTTAGTGTTGATCAATCACACTAACCTGTGAATCTTGGTTTCCAAACCCGTGTTTGTGTACTGAGCAATGCTCAAATCATGCAAATCACTTTCTAGCTTCTCTTGTGAGTGAAACCAATCCCTGCGTGGATTCACTCCTTCACTTATATTGTGGTTTAACTTCTTGAGTACAGTAATTCAACAGCAAAAATAAACAATTCCCCAATCAAGACACGATCAGCTCAGACAAACAATCCAGTAGTAAACAACAGCTGAATCAAAGAACCACAAAAAACACTCCCATCTTATCCTGATAGGGCAAGTCACCGGAATACAAATAGAAAGCAAACCCCACTCCCTTATAGCACTGATGATGTTACTTAGTTTGGTAATGAAACATCTCGAAGAAAAAAACAAAGCTCAGAGAGCTCCAAGGATCCCATAGTCATTGTTCTCCTCCTCCTTCTCGTCCTCTACCTCCCCCTCCCCCTCCTCCTTCTCCTCCTCTTCCACCTCCCCCCCCTCCTCCCTACAAATCCCACTCACTTTTAGCACTGATGATTTTTCCTAGTTGGCCCATTGAAATGTCTGCAAGAAAACCACCAAGCTCAGAAAGTACCACGTTCAACCCTGAGCTACAAATATTTTCTTCTATTACTTATTAAGCACATCACAACTTATGGGTTCATCTCCTAGCCTAAGTCTGAATTTAGACGGATGCCTTACAATTCATAAACAACAGTCACTTGGCTGGCTAGCATGCTAGGTGGGACAACATAGCTTGCCAGATGCCACATCCAATTGGCCAGAAAAAGCTACTCTCTTCTGGTTTCTTTCTGGTTATCTTGTGGTTGTCTGGATTTTTGCAGGCCAGATAGATCCTAATGCCCATCCTTTACAGCAGGGGTATCCAACCCTGGTCCATGGATTAGCAGCAGTCTGTGATATGCCAGAAACTGGTCCATGCAATGAAGCCAAGCCCTTCCGGTCACAGAAAAACCTCTGTCTACGGAACTGGCCACAGTGTCCAAAAGATTAGGGAGTTATCACCCTGCCAACAACAGTGTGTATAAGAAAATAATGGAATGTGCAGAGATGAGTAGGTTAACACTGGCAATTAGAGAGCAAGAAGAGAAGGAGTATTATAAGATTTGGGACTTATTTTATGGATGGTTAGAAAGTAGAGTAAGAAATTAAAGGATATAGTAATAATGACATATTGCAAATGATTATTTTGAATAAGTCATGGCATGAACATAATTTAGTAAGAGTTGGATTTGCCATTAAAGATAGATGGTAATTGAAATAAAAAACCTAATGATATTGTAATAACTATAAAATATGATATATATTGACTAAAATATAATATGAATGTAAACTCATGTTATATACAAATGTATACCAATATTTTTATGTAGGCAAGATACATGTACCCAGACGGCACACACTATAACTGAAAGATGGTTTTTATTTGTTGTTTTTATTGTAAAAATATTTTTTTTAAAAAAACACACATATCGTCAAGGCTATGGTTTTCCCAGTTGCAATGCATGGCTGTGAAAGCTGGACCATAAGGAAGGCTGAGCGCCAAAGCATGGAGGCCTTTGAACTCTGGTGCTGGAGAAGACTCCAGCGAGTCCCTTGGACTGCAAGGCCATCCAACTGGTCAGTCCTAGAGGAGATCAACCCTGACTGCTCTTTAGAAGGCCAAATCCGGAAGATAAAACTTAAAAAGACTTTGGCCACCTCATGAGAAAGAAGGACTCGCTGGAGAAGAGCCTAATGCTGGGAACGATTGAGGGCAAAAGAAGAAGGAGAAGGAGATGGCAGAGAAGGAGGTGGCTGGATGAGCCATATGCACTGAGCTTCAATGGATTCCAGAAGATGGTAGAGGACAGGAAGGCCTGGAGAAACGTTGTCCATGGAGTTGCGATGGGTCAGACATGACTTTGCAACCAACAACAACAACAGATGCTTTGCAGGCAGCATGGATATTTGTGTCGGATTAAGAAGAAAAACATGAGTGGTGGAGAAAGATGGCATTACTATTGTACTATTTGGAGGAGGAAGGTGGGAATTGAACCTATAAATTCACTTTTCACAAATGAATAGCTAAAGCAGATTAACTCTCTGCTTTTCTCTCTCTCTCTGTGGTTAATCCTCATAATGGTTTTATAGTCTCTTACCAAACCGATAAAGGCTTTTTTTTTTTTTTTTTTCAATTCTCTCCCTCCCTACCTCGCCATTGTCTGGCACATGTCTATACATTCTCCCCCTCGCTTCCATTCGCCTTGTTTTTATTTTCTTCTTTTTCTCCTTAAAAAAATAAAAAAAAATAAAAATTGGAACGGCTCAGGGAGATCTGTATCTCCGTAAACACCACATCAATACGTCCTCTCCATCCCGCCACCTCTGGGAACCTGGATACAAAGCACCCCTGGCTGATTTAGATTTGATTACCGGCCCTTATCAAAACGCCTCTTGCTGAAAATCTGGGTCTTAAATCCCATAATTCTTTTGATAAAAGGAGCATTACCGGTCTATTTTTCCCCAAAGTGAAAGCTGCAGGGAAAATCAAAGAAAGCAATCAGCCGGGAGACTAAGAGGCTAAATGCACCAGGCCCGGATGGCGAGATAGGTGTGGAGACGCACACGAAGATTTGTTGAATAGGGTCTCGGTCGCCGTCATTGTGACGGGGGTGGGGGGGGGGGGAGGAATTGATCAGCCTCAACTTGGAGAAATACTGCTCAAATCTGCCCACCCTCCTCCTTGTAGCAAATTTTGACGCTCTCGCTGGAGCATGAAGATGGCATGAGGGTCTAAGAAGCTATCTAGTCCATCCTCCGGGAAGGAAATTGGCCCCTCAAGCATCAGAATAACACAGTTGGGAAGAGATCTTGGAGGTCTTCGTCCAACCCCCTGCACAAGCAGTAGACCATGCCAGGGTTTCAAATAATACACCCATAGCGAACAAAATCCCGAGGAACGTGGGTTCCTCAAATAATAGTTATATTGGATACTAGTTCTATACTTGTGCTTTGCTATGAAACTATGTGGTGGGGCTTAGTTTTTGGGGAGGAAAATAGAGGGGGGGAAGTTCTGCCTCTGCCTACCAGCATCCATTGGTATTCATATGGCTAGCGTCCTGTGTGTGAGAGTTGAGGGCTGTTTGGAAACTGAAAGAACATTTGCTGTGTGAGCAAGAAAGAGATAGCAAGGAGCCTGGGTGTGGCTTAGCTGAACTGTACTAAAGCTGCTTGGTGCTGTAAAACTGAATTTGAAACTCCTCTGCTTGTGTTTTGCATTTGAAACAGATTTCTTTTCAGATGGGGAGGGGGAGTAGAACTCCTTAGCATAGTTTGTTAATAATAATAATATAGGAACTACTAATAGCTCTGATGGTCATTTCAAAAAATCCTTTCTTAGTGAGTACCTAGAAGCCAAGAGGAACATACATGCCAAATTTCAAGTTTGTAGGCTTGACTGTTCTGGAGATTTTGTGATGATGCATGAGGGATATTTCACTTTTAGATAGATAGATAGATATAGATATAGATATCATATTGGCACAGGCGAGTGAAAACCGATTCTTAATGTTCCTGCGGTTTTCACCTTAATTAAAAATAAACGTTTTTCCCCTTTCCCAAATAATCCATCACGAGGTCCAATCAAGGTGCTGTCCCGTTGTCTGCTAACATCTCTCTTCCTCCCTCCGGGCACCTGTGGAAATGTCTTTGGTACCATCCTGGACATATGGCTGTCCAATTTCTTTTGAAAAATCATAGCTCAAATCAATGTACACTTCTGGGTAAAGAGTTAAAGAGTTAAAACTATCTGGGAGAAAAATTTCTGGGGAGTTTGCTTCCATGGGAAATGGCTTAAATTTGGGGCTCTGAGGACAGCTTCTCAATTTTCAGAATGAAGGAGGACCCCAAATTATTGCGATGATGATGATGTTGTCCATTCAGTTATAGGGGCCAGATCTCACCTCATCTTCCGATCTTGCAAAATACTGTAAGAACCCTTTTAATGTTGTAAACTGCCTGGAGTTACCCTGTGATAAGATGAGCAGACAATAAATTTAATAAATAATTATTTAAAATTAAATAAGATCATTAAAATGAGGACCCAGATTGTTGGGCGAAAGAGGCTGACTCTGTAAACCACTTAGAAAGGGCTGTAAAGCACTGTGAAGCAGTTTATTAGTGCTATTCCTTCCCTCCCTCCTTCCTTCCTTCCTTCCTTCCTTCCTTCCTTCCTTCCTTCCTTTCTTCCTTCCTTCCTTCCTTCCTACCAACCTACCTACTGGTTAGAATGCAGTATTGCAGACTGATTCTGCCCACTGCCAGCTGTTTGATTCTGTCTGGCTCAAGGTTGATTCAGCCTTCCATCCTTCTGAGATGGGTAAAATGTGGGCCCAGATTGTCAGGGTCAAGAGGCTGACTCTGTAGACTACTTAAAGAGGCCTGTGATGCAGTATATAAGTGTTATTGTTATTACTACCTATCATCTTTCATCTATCATCCATCTATCATCCATTCATCCATCCATCATATATATATATATATATATATATATATATATATATATATATATATATATATATATATCTATGTCTGTATGTCTGTCTGTCTACCTGCCTGCCTGCCTACCTACCTACCTAGCTATCTATCTATCTATCTATCTATCTATCTATCTATCTATCTATCTATCTATCTATCTATCTACATACATACACACACATACATATATAAAATCTCTTGCATGTGTTCTCTTATCTACCTTCATCCATTCATCCTTTCTTTTTCTATCCTCCCTTCCTTCTATCTCTCCTAATCTCATCTCTTGATTCCTTTCTATTCCCCTTTCCCTAAAGGCCTTCCTTCTCCTCCAGACCTACACTCCTACTAGCATAATCTGGAATTTCTAATCAGCCTAATGTCCCATTAACAGGGCTTCCTGTTTATTCTACAAAACAGAGAAAAAACAGTGGAATTGATGCCTCATCAGAAACATTGATAATATCCAACTTTTGCCTGGGTTCCAAGTCACCAATACCTTGAATTACAAGAAAAAAAATATTTCTATTTTGCAAGAATTCTTGGCTGCTGCTAATATTGTTGGCTTCCTCTTGTAAAGCTAAATTCATTTACCCCATTCCCCCAGCCCCCATCTCTGTCCTTATATTGTGCAATATGACAGTTGTGCCTTTTGACAAGAAGCCTTTCCTACGGTCAAAGAAAAAAGAAATAATTTGCTTTCCCTCTTTTTCTTCTTCTTTTCTTTTTTTTCCAAGGCACTAATCCTCCTGGGCCATTTCTGGGGCCTGAGAAACAGCTTTTCTCTCCCCTCCCCTCACCCTTCCCCCAAAAAAGAGAGAGACAAGCTTTGCCATACAATGGACATCATAAAAACCAACTTCATCCTACCGTTGAGATTGAGAAATCAGATTTCCACCCAGTCATTCCTGCAGGATTAGCTAAATCTGAGATCCACACTAACCCTTCACAAAGCTGTCAAGATTAGCTTGAATGTATTTTATTCCATCTTTTCAGGGGTGTGGGGGCTGGTGGTTATTTTCCAAGGAGGATTAAGGACCGTGAGCAAGTGTGTGTGTGTGTGTGTGTGTGTGTGTGTGTGTGTGTGTGTGTGTCTTTGTATATTTACGATGCTTTTATAAAGCAACTAAACTAGATTACGGAGAGACGGCGGTGAGGAAGGGATGGTTGAAACTCTTCAAAGAGTTGTCCATTGAGCAGAAGGTATGTTCCCCTTCCAATGAACATTTACACCTGGTCTCCCCTTTCCATTTTGGGGGGCAAATCTTCCAACTGATGATAAAGCAGAAGCCCTATTTATTTCCTTTGGTCCCTCAGATGTAGCTGAGATCCAACACAGAGAAGGATGTCAACAGAAGCTCCTTCGGCGGCTGAGCTGGAGAAGAACCACCAGAAGAAGCCCTATGCCTTCACCATCGAGAGCATCCTTTCCAGCTCAGTGGAGAGCCGAGCCCCCGTCCTCTTCCCCTTCTGCTTCCGAGGTATTTGGGAGCAGCAGGACCCCAAAACCTTGTGCTTTTGGGGGAATCTGGCCACCGAGGAGGAGGAAACAGAGGAAGTAGCAGAAAGAGTTGGGTTGTCGTGCGGCTGTTGCTGTTGTTCCAGGGAGAGCCTTCGCACGTGGCAAGACAGCGCAAATTGGCTGGGTGAGGATTTCGATTGGAGTAATGGGGTGTAAAAGACTTGGGGAGTGGGGTGAGGGGCTGTGAGGGTGGGGGAGATGGCTGCTATTGGGGGTCAACTCCATCTAGCTGAACATTATTGGAGAATCAGGACACCCCCATCCCCGAAGTCAAAAATCAGTCTTGGAGTTTCATAAAAGTTTTTTTGTGCAAAGAGGTCTTGTTTTCTTTCGTTCTTTCAAGTGAATTTCCTTGGGAATTTTTTGGTGTGTGTGTGTGTGTGTGTGTGAGAGAGAGAGAGAGAGAGAGAGAGAGAGAGAGAGAAAGAGAGAGGGGGAGGGGGGGAGAGAGAGAGAGACTTTACTGTTATTCTTTCAAGGTATGTTTCTGTTTAGTTAGTTCATTCAAGCAAATTTCATTGGGTTTTTTTGATGTGTGTGTGTGTGTTGTGTGTGAGAGAGAATGTGTGTGTAATAAATAGGCTTTACTGTTATTCTTCCAAGCTCTGTGTATGTGTGTGTGTGTTTGTGTGTGTATGTGTGGAGGGAAAACAAAAGAGTTGTTTCCATGTTTCATCCCTTGGCACCCATCTGTAGCCTTTCCTGGAAAATGGTCGTATTTCAGACGTAGTACAGGTAGCTCTCAACCTACAACCATCCGTTGAGCAACTGCTCGAAGTTACGATGGGACTGAAAAAAGTGACTGATGACCGTTTTCCCACAGTTGCGACCCTTGCAGCCTCTCAAATGGTCATGTGATCAGAATTTGGCCACTTGGCAATGGATCCATAGTTATGATGGTTGCAGTGACCCCGGGGGGGTGAGGTGGTCACACGATCCTCTTTTGTGACCATCTGACAAGCAAATTCCATGGAGAAGCCGGATTCACTTAAGAACACCATTGCAAACTTAATGATCACAGTGACTCACTTCTCAGACTGTGGCAAAGAAGGTCATTCAACAGGACAAAATTTGCTTAACAAATATCTCAGTCAGCACCATAAATGTTGAGGGTCAATTGTGGTCGTAAGTCGAGGACTACCTGTAAAATCTTATTTCCTTCCTGAGCTGAGGCCATGACCTCCCTAGATAAGCAGAGAAAATGTATCTCTTGAGCTGGGGAGAAGATCACCCTCCATATCATCATCATCTTCATTTAATGACCCCATAATCTGCTGTGGGGTGGAGTCTGGGGAACCAAATGGAGATAATAGAGTATTTTAAGGGCCGGATTCCTTTCTTGTCGCCAATGAGGAGTTGTCAACTTGTAACACATTCTTATTGTCAGAGCTCCAACAAATCCACCCTCGTTCAAATCAAAAGTCTCTAGCTGCATCTCAGAGAAAAGTAAACTGGTTTATTAGAAGCTGCCATGTTGGTGCGTGGGTGCAGCCGATACTAAATCACATCATACATTTCCCCCTTGACCCTGGTCTTTCCCCCAACCCCTGGATGTGACTTCTCCAATGGGACACATCTGTCTCCAAGAGTCATCCATCATGCTCTCCGATAACCTTTTTATGCTCCAACAACTTTGGGCTGCTGAATTGATTATCTAGGCATTTCAAGAATGTCTTGCTTACTCCCACTCCCTTTTTCTGGCAGCGAAAAAGACCAAAGGAGTATCTTTTTAGTTGATACCTATGCTTGTTTCCAAGTTGCCATAAACAGGAGGGGGAAAAAAAAACCTGAAGGAGCAGATCGGCAATTAAAACCAGAAGTGCATTCCACACTTATCTTAAAATGATTGTAGCCTCAGCACTAGACCTTCTGACCCCGAAAATTCTTCATTGGAGAACGTGATTGATGACACTCAGCCTGTGAATGTTCTTTGTTGAAGAATCTGATTGATGACACACCCGGGGGAGGGGAGGGAAAAACAGGTGACCATAAATTACGTGTGTCAGAGTTGGCTTCATACGGGCTAATGCCAGACATGTTGCTCCTAATAAATCTTTTGAATTCTTATGAAGCTTGGCTCGAGGCTGATGATTTAATTAGGGGGATCACAGGAATCCTGACAGCAAGCCAACTCTCCTAATTAATCAACATTACCGGGGTTACTGGATCCGCTGACAGGACTTTTGTTCAGCAGATATATTCCCAGTGTGTCCAGAGAGAGAAATATCTGCCTCTACCTAGAATCGAACTCACAGCTTCCTGGTTACGAGGCAAGAGGTCCACCGGTAGGCCACCTGCACCACTCCAAGACCACCTTCCATATCATCATCATCTTCATTTAACGACCCCATAATCCCTTGCATTGGGGTGGAGCCTGGGCAACTGAATGGAGCTGAGTGTTTACAGGCTGGATGCCCTTCCTGTCACCAATGCAGAGTCTTGTTCAGCAGATATATTCTCATCGTGTCCAGAGAGAGAAATATCTGCCTCTACCTAACATTGAACTCACAGCCTCCTGATTACAAGGCAAGAGCTCCAACGGTAGGCCACCGCACCACTCCAAGATAGGCAGAGAAAGCATCTCTCTTGAGCTGGGGCGCAGACCACTCCCCACAGATCAGCAGAGGGCCCTATCTTCCCACGCCTTGAGACCAACGGACTTGGTTCACAGCATCTCTGGAGACCAACCCAACAGATTGTGCTTCCTTCTAGGGGACACCAGGTACGTGTGGCCCATGAAGCTCTTCTACCCACTGGCCGGGCCCTGCAGGAATCACCGCGGCAGCCCCAGTGAGTTGCAAAGCTTCCAGCAGATCCAGCGACGGACTAGACGACATCGGACTATCTTCACGGAGGATCAGCTCCAGGCCTTGGAGACCCTTTTCCATAAGAACCAATATCCAGATGTGATCACCAGAGAACACCTAGCCAGCCAGATCCACCTGAAGGAAGAGAGAGTTGAGGTAACTTTCGGGGTGGGGATGGGGGGTGGGTGGGATGAACAGGTGACAAAGAACAGGACTGTAGGAGATTGAGGTTGCAGAGGGGTTCATACTCCTTCCAGGAGATCAGGTCAAGGGCTTCCTCCTATTTTCTACACAACAACAACCCCATGAGGTGGGTGAGGCTGAGAGAGAGAGAGAGAGAGAGAGAGAGAGAGAGAGAGAGAGAGAGAGGCTTGCCCAAAGTCTGCCAGCTTTCGTGCTTAAATAGCATTAGCAGTAGCATTTATATCCCGCTTCACAGTGCTTTCCAGCCCTCTCTAAGCCGTTTTACAGAGTCAACATCTTGCCTCCAACAATCTGGGTTCTAATTTTACTGCCCTTGGAAGGATGAGTAAATCTTGAGTGACCAGGATTGAACTGGTGGTATGTGGGCAGATTTAGCCTGCAATACAGCATTCTGATAGATCAATAGACTAGACAGAGGGGGGGAAAGAGACACAGAGAGACAGAGAGACACAGACATACACACACACACACACACACACACACACACACACACAGAAAGAGAGAGAGAGCGCAATAGTGCTCATGTTTTTCATGGTGGATGATATAATGTCCTTCTATTTTGAACAATTTTCCTCATTTTACAAGACAATTTTCATTTTTTGCAACATTTTAGTATTGGTATACACATGGTTTCCATACATTTTATTTTATTTTTTATATATCTATACCTATATATCTATATCTATCTATCTTTATCTATATACACACACACATTCCTTTATATATGTTATTCCACTAAAATATGTACAATATGTATTTCTTACTCTGAATATTTTGCCCTTTTACCTTTTATAATGCATATTTTACATTTTATTATCCTACTGCAACATTTCATATTCTTTCTTTATCTTTATATCTACTATTTAACCAATTGTACCATGCATTCTAAATCAAATAATATTTCCGTTCCTCCTCCATCTTTTTATTTCCATTGTCAGTCTAACCATCTCATTGCACTCTAATATTTTCTTTATCACACACACAAACACACACACACACACACGCTAATGTCCTCCTTCTGTTGTCATCACACAGGTTTGGTTTAAAAACCGCCGAGCCAAATGGAGACATCAAAAGAGAGCAATGGCTTCGTCAATCATCCTTCCTGGAGCCAAGATTTCCTCCGAAGAGAACTGCTAATAAACGGGTTATCGAACCCAGGTTATCAACACAGGAACAAACTATAGGTTAGCAGAGTTCACACATCCCATGGAGTCCCTATGTCAGGATTACGGCACTTACCCCCATTTAAATCATGAGTCTCGAGCCAAACTTCCAAAGCTTCAAAAGGATTTATTGGGAGTTAACATGTCCGGCACTGCCTGGGTGTAGCCGACTCTGAGACATATCATTCATGGTTACCCTTGACCCTGGTTTTCCCCCACCCCCTGGGTGCATCATAATTCGTATTCTCCAATGGGACACATCCATAGCACAGAGTCATCAATCATGCTCTCCAGTTAGAATTTTGCATGGCAGAAACTTTGGTCACCTAGAAACTATCTTTGAAAATATTTCTGGAATGCAGTTTTGGTTTGCAAACGGCTGCACTGCTCCCCCCTCCCTTTCTGTTGGCAACCCTAAAAAAGCCAGATAAATATTTTATGAGTTGACACCCTGTTCTGGTTCACTACGATTGATCTATCAACAGACATCAGGCTGCGTTCAGTTCTTATATTGAGAACTGATTTACCTGTAACTGTTGGGTTGTATGCCATGAAAGCTCAGTAGAATACAGGTAGTTCTTGACTTACAATTGCTGTTCGCTTTTACAACGGCACTGAAAAAAGTGACTTACGACTGTTTTTCACACTTATGACCATTGCAGCATTCCCCGCAACGATGTGATCAAAATGCGGACCCTCAGCAACTGACTTGTACTTATGACAGTTGCAGTGTCCCCTGATCCCCCTTTGCAACCTTTTTACAAGCAAATCAGTGTGGAAGCCAGATTTTCTTAGCAACCGTATTACTAACCTAATAACTGCAATGCTTCACTTAATGACCCGGGCGGGAAAGGTCATACAACAGGGAAAAACTCATGTAACAAATTTCTCACTTTTGACACACTGATTCCGGGCTCAGTTGTGGTCATAAGTTGAGGAATACCTGTATTTATTTCTTCTCTAGTGAGCAATTAAGTAACTACACAGAGCGATTCACATATATTATGATTAAATTACAATTTACTGCCCAGTTTGTCTGATAATTCAGGAAGTCCTCAACATATGACCACTTCAGAATTCCCATTGCTAAGCAGAGCGGCCGTTGAGTGAGTTGCACCTGATCTTACAACCTTTTTTTGTGGCGTGGTTGTTAAGTGAACCAATTGCAGTTGTTAATTGAATCTTGAAGTGGATCCACCTTCCTCCACTGGTTTTGCTTGGTCAGAGCAGGATGCAAAGTTCTCAAATAGGATCATAAATATATGCCGTATATTTATACGAATAGTGATCATGTGATGGTTGTCGATACGAGGACCAATCATAAGAGACTGGACAGCCATTTGCATGAAGTGCGATAGGATCTCTTGCTTGAGCAGGGGGTCAGACTAAAAGACCTCCAGGGTCCCTTCCAACTCTTGTCTTTCTGTCATTTTTCCCCCAATGCCATGATAACTCCCAACAGTTGCTAAATGGGTTGCTGTACATCGAGGAGTCGCAGTTGCTTTGCTAGCCAACTCAAAAGCCCAGAGTAGGATTGAAACATAAAATGTTTTGCAAAGTTGATGTTTTTGAACTGTAACATTTCCGGCCAGTGTATGTAGCTATAGTTTTATCTGCTTTTCAGCCCGGGTCTTTTAAAAACAAACATTCCACCGGCTACACAGGCAGACAAAGAAAAATAAAAGAAAAATGAACTTTGTGTTTGTTTGTTTTCTTTTCGTGCCCATTTGTTGCTCTTTTAAAGCATTTAGTGGTCGCCATGTTCCCCTGTCAATCACACCTTGTTTCAGTTGTTGGATGTTCAACTTTGCATTGGATTTGATGTTATCAAGCCAGCTTTTTTTTCCTCCTCCTCCTCCTCCTCCTCCTCCTCCTCCTCCTCCTCCTCCTC
>BLBF01000060.1:3391668-3402136 GCA_015471245.1 Laticauda colubrina | reverse complement strand
CTCCTCCTCCTCCTCCTCCTCCTCCTCCTCCTCCTCCTCCTCCTCCTTCTTCTTCTCCTCCCCCTCCCTCCTCCTCCTCCCTCCTCCTCCCTCCTCCTCCTCCCACAAACGCTTTCTGGCATCGTTGCTTCCTCCAATCAATTTGCACACATAACACGGGCAGGGTAAATCAGTTGTACAGCTACTCCTTGACTTATAACCGTGATGATGAACCTATAGCATGCGTGCTGAAAGTGGTGCGAGAGGTCGCCCGGAAGAGCCCCACTGTGTATGCGCACACGCCTACCACCAGCCAGCTGATTGTCGGGTATCTGCTGTGCATGCATATGGGAGATGTGTGTGTGGCACGCAACATGGAAATGGTTAGTCACCACTGACTTATAAGAATTCATTTAGCGACCGTTCAAAGTTACGATGTCACTGAAAAATGTGACTGATGAGCATTTTTCACACTTACAATCTTGAACATTCCCCATGACCATGGGACCCAGATCTTTCTCTGGGTGCAATGAGAATATATCTGCGGAACAAAACTCCGCATTGGTAGCAGAAAAGGCATCCAGCCAATAAACACTCAGCTCCATTCAGTTGCCAAGACTTCACCCTGCAAGGGATTAAGGGGTCATTAAAAGAAGTTGATTTATAATGCCTATTGTTTGTGGCATTTTAGATGTTGATTGGGGTGTGTAAAATGCAAAAATCTATTTATAGTGCAACAACGCAACACAACATGCAAAGTAGAACAGTGAAGGTTTTGTGTTTACGGATCCTGGGATTCCTAAAAAATGCAAATTTTGCAAAGATGGAAATAGAAATCATATTGATCATTCCATAATTAGAGTCATAGGGGGGCGGCAGAGGCGCAAATCCCCGCTTTTCAGATATCCACTTGTCTTATTTTTTTTATTTTTGGGGGGAGGAGTGAAATTAGGAGGACTGAGTCTAAGATGAACGACGACCCTGCAAAGTAGGCTCGGTCGGGCGTTCCAAGCCACTCACACCTTCCCCTTCCGCCCCGCTGCATCTGCGAACAGAACCCGAAGCGATCGCGCGCTGCCCCCTTTACCTTACCTCTATATCATGTCAAGAGGAGGCGTTCCTACACGCTCGGATTGGGCCGTGGCCTTGGCGCTCATGCTGGGACGGCATAGGGGGAGGCGCTTCCGGTGTATCTCCGGAAGTGGCCGTATTTCCGGAAGTGAGCCCAGGCCTGGCTGCGTTGCCACGGGAGACGATTCGTGGGGCGACATGGAGCCTCCGGGGAGCCCGGCCGGGTGCGGCGCTTCGGACCAGGCGCTGGTGCCCGTCCAGGCCGAGGCTTCCGCCGTAGCTCTGCGGAAGGAGACGCCCCAGGAAGCACCCAAGTACCCCAAGAGGGTCCTGGACGAGGATTCCTACATTCAGGTGAGGGGACGAGGCCGGACAGGCCTTTGGGGGACCCGGCTGGTCGTCGTCGATCGGCCCTCGGGCGCTTCCCCGCCTGGTTGGCGGCCCGGCGTTCTTTTTCAACCCCTCTTCTGGCCTACCTCGCAGGGTCGTCGTGCGGAGATGGGAGGACGAGGAGGAGGAGGAAATCAAAATATTACCAAAACATTGTAACACTCCATCCCTTTTTCATCTCTGATTCAAATTGATATACTTTGCTAATTATCGCCCTGGCTTTACTGTTACGGGCAGTCCTCGACTTACGACCGCAACAGTGCCCAGAATTTACGTGGCTAAGCGAGACAGTTGGGGTTCCCACCCACCCCACCCCACCTCCGGTTTAATCTTTTTTTACAAGATAAAATAAGATGCAAAATACAAAAGTAAAGGGAAACTGGGCAGGAAGAAGGGGAAGAGAAGCGAGGGAGGATAGGAGAAAAAGAATTCTACTGTCAATAGTGCAATGTGAGTGGAAATATCAGGGGAATAGAAATAGGAATAGGAATGATAGAATAGAATTAGAATAGAATAGAATGAGAAGGGAAAGAAGAGGGAGAAGGAGAAGAAAGAGAAGTAGAAGCAAAAGGAATGGAATGGAGAGGAGGGAAGGGGAGAAGGAGGAGGAAGGGGAATGGAATGGAGAATAGAATAAGAGTAGAATAGAATAGAATAGTTATTGGAGTAGAGTAGAATAAAATAGGATAGGGTAAGGTAGAAAATATGGAATGAAGAATAGAATAAGGGATAGGATAGGACAGGGAGTTGGAAGGGACCTTGGAGGTCTTCTAGTCCAACCCACCAATCAACCAGAACACAGCAAACTCCAAGACCAATAAACACAGATCAAGACTCCCAACCAATCAGGATGAAAAAAAAAACATTGTGGCACAGCAGTAGGCTAGCACCAAATTTAAAACAGAAACGGCTGTGAAAGCCTGACACACAGACAAACTCAATACAGAAGTCTGATGATGGCAGATGAGATTCTGCCGAAACATTGCTACCACTTTAAAAGCACAACTATAATGACATGGGAAAATATCCGAACAAAAGTTTATATTGCTTGTTGAACCTCTTTTTTTAAACGTTTTGGGGTGCCAACCACTCGACTCACCATATCAAAAGAGAAGACTTCAGAATTGTGTAATCCAAATGCCTCCTGTTTTAAATATTTATCAGGGAAACATATTTTGGTTCTTCTGAATGCTTTTGCAGAGCCTGGAAAAAATCATCCAGAGGGATTTTTTCCCTGATGTTGAGAAGCTGCGTGCCCAGAAGGAATACCTGGAGGCCGAAGAGAGCGGTGATTTGGAGAAGATGAGACAGATAGCCATCAAGTTTGGCTCCTCGCTGGGCAAAGCTGCCAGAGATACTCCTGCACCTTGTAAATATGAATGCCTGATCACTTGATGGGTTCGATTCATTGTGCCACCAAGTCATTTTTTATTCCTAACCACTACACAGTTTCTCCATGAGGATCTGTCCCTCACCTGGCATTCAAATTTCCCAAGGATGTATTTGTTGCCCTTTTAACTAGGATTCTTCACCTCTGGTCCCAATGACCAACCCAGATTAGATCCTCTAGGATCTGATCTGGGTTCATGTTAACAGAGTTGGAAGGGGCCTTGTAGCTCATCTGGTCCAACCCCCTGCCCAAGCAGGAGACCCTACACCATTTCTGACAGATGGCACTCCAATCTCTTCTTGAAAGTCTCAAGTAATGGTGTTCCCACAACTTCCGAGGGCAACTTCTGTTCCATTGGTTGATTTCACTGTCAGAAAATTCCTCCTTATTTCCAGGTTGAATCTCTCCTGGATCAGTTTCCATCCCTTATTTCTTGTCTGGCCTTCAGGTGCTTTGGGAAATAGCTTGACCCCTTCCTCTCTGTGGTAGCCTCTCAAATATTGGAAGACTGTTATCCTGTCTCCCCTGCTTCTTTTCTTCCCTAGACTAGCCATGCCCAATTCCTGCAACCGTTCTTCATATGTTTTAGTCTCCTGGCCATTGATCATAGATTCAGATTAACAGAGTTGGAAGGGACCTTGTGGGTTACCTAGTCCAACCCCCTGCCCAAGCAGGAGACCCTACACCATTTCTAACAAAAGGGTTGGTCACCCAGACCAGAGATGGGACATGTCTAATTCACCTTCACTGTCCATCTTGCTGCTGGTTATCCCCTTCTCTTTTTTTTCTACAGTGGTCCCTTAGTACTTGTCATTCATCGGTTCTTGGAGCCATGACAAGTAGTAAAAATGACAAGTACCAAACATACTTAACACGTAACCCTTTGTTTTGACTGGAAAGGGTAGTAAGTCACGAGGCAGCTAACACTGGCTATTTTTTGCTGGTGTGTCAGGTACCTAGCAAACAACTTTCTTTGAAGGGACATTGTCATTTGAAGACAGAGGTAGATGTATAATTAATTGCCAACTTATTGGATTGTTACCTTGATTTTTTTTCAGCCTCAAAGCATCATTAGGTCAATTAGGCCCTCTGAGATTTAGTGTTTTGGGATTTTTTCTGATGGGGATTTGTAGTTTCAGAGCAATAAATTTCTGTACTTTCTAAATCTGTGTTTTCTGTTCCTTGGGACAGATGTCACCCCGGCAACTTTTGAAACCCCTGAAGTTCACTCTGGTGACCCTTCTGTGCTGAGTAAGCCCAAACTCACCGTGAAATCTCTTGATGAAGGTAAGCAGTAGTAGTACTCCTGCTTGAGTAGAGTTTTGATTGTTCAGTGTATGGCCCTTTGGGTTTTGACTTGGAGCGGGATATTCCAACAAAACTGATGTATTGCTAATCACGCCCAGGAACAGGAAACTTCACATTGAATGGTTCATACCAAAGGTGCCTTTTTTTCAAAAGGAAACTGGACTTTATGGGGGGGTTTGAAGATGTTTTGCTTCTCATCTAAGAAACTTTTCCAGCTAAAGAATGTAAGGAATATAAATCCTTCCATTTCCCACTATCCTATCAGAGCTGAAGAAGCTTCTTGGATAAGAAGTGAAACCTCTTCAAAGAAAAACCAGAAAGTCCAGTTGCCTCTTGAAAAAAAGCACCTTTGGGACAACTTTTTCAAGAGGCAACTGGACTTCCTTGTTGTTGTTTTTAAAGACATTTCGCTTCTCATCCAGGAAGCTTTTTCAGCTCTGGCTGGATTGGAGGGGGGGGGGGGAATGAAATTTATTTGTTAAATTTATTTGTTAAATTTATTTGCGGCCCATCTCATCACAAGAGTTTTTCTTTATATTTTTCTTTGATCGCATTAAAATCGGAGTAGCCAGTCTCAGCACTGTGGCTAGATTACAGTTTTACCTTCTGTCTGTTCCCACAGCTTAGAAGATTTGATCTTTCAAAGAACATGAGCTTCTTAATGTGTCTGGATCTCTTTTTGTTTTCCTTCCCCAAGTTGCATTTTCTTTATTTTCAGGTGACGTGGAGGAGGAAGAAAATAAAGATGCTTTGCCCTGTTTGGACAATTTCTTGGCCAAACACACCAGCGAGGATAATGCTTCGTTCGAGCAGATCATGGAAGTGGCCAAAGAGAAGGAGAAAGCGAAGCATTATTGGCTTTACGAAGCCGAAGAGGAATTTGCCCAGGTAAAGAGCAGCTTTCTCTATATGGAGGTTTGGAGCCATGGGTGAAAGGACTGCTTCTCCCTTGGTCAAAGAAAAGAGGCTTTTTAAAAAACATATTTTAGATTATTTTTTTTTTTGGTTCTGCCTTAAAAGTCCCTGAGAGAAAGGGAGTGGCCCAGAGTCACCCAGCCGGCTTTCATGCCTAAAATGGAACTACAACTCACAGTTTCCAGGTGATTGGTCCAAAATCACCCAGCTAGCTTTCATGCCTAAGGTGGAACTAGATCTCACAGTCTCCTGGTGATTGGCTCAAAGTCATCCAGCTGGCTTTCATGCCTATGGTGGGGCTAATACTGTCTCTGGGTGATTGGCCCAAAGTCACCCAAATGCCTTTCTTGCCTTAAAGTGGGACTAGAACTCACATTCTCTGGGTGATTGGTCCAAAGTCACCCCGCTGGCTTTCATGCCTATGGTGGGGCTAAAACTCACTGTTTCCTGGTTTCTAGCTGGGTGCCTCCACCACCAGCTGGCTCTCTAAGTTGGCTTTTCTTCTATTCTTCATTTTGGAAAAATGACAGTAGTGCCATGTCATTCCTTTTCAAATGTGGACAGTTTTAAGTTGTAGAAAATTAATACATTCAGCACAACGGGCAACCCGTGGTTTCCAAAGGCCTTTTTGTGCAGCTACCAATCACCCTGCTTAAACAACCAAATGCTTTCCAACTAATAAAGAGCAATAAAAAACAAACTAAAAAAAATCTATTTTCACCAAAGACCCTAGACAATTGTCAGCCCAACCCATGCGCCTGAGAAAGCTACATGCACATTGCATCATCCCTTTTGTTTCGCATGATTAAAACATCATGGCCCTTGGCCCATCAAAAGCCATGTACAATTATCTTGGTGAGGTAAATCCACACTGGGGGAAGGAGGCCCTGAAGCTTTCCTTGATTGATCTAATTCCATACAGGACACACAGTTGAGTTCTGCAAAGGAGAAGCTGGATATGCTCAAAATGCTAAAATATTAATTTACTCCTAGATACATTTCAGGATCATCAGGTGTACATCCTTCCTTCTGTTTGTGCTTGCAGCTGATGATGTTTTTCTTTCCCATTTCAGCGGCATCAGGAGCAGCTAGCTCTCCCGTCGCTGGAGGAGCAGCAGGCCCTGGGGAGTGGCAAAGCTGGAGTAGAGACATGGGAATACAAGGCAAAGAATTCACTGATGTATTATCCACCAGGTGAGGCTGCTTGTGCTCCCCCTGACAAGGTCTGTTTGTTGTAAAAAGGGAGCTGGGTAATAATGGTGATTTCCCCCCCCCCCCCCAAGCTTACATTGGTTGCTCTTTGTTACTTGTTAAGAGAGCTAGGTTGGTTTGGTAGTTAAGGCACCAGGCTAGAAAGTAGGAGATGGTAAGTTCTAGTCCTGCCTTAGGTGAAAGCTGGCTGGTTGACTTTAGGCCAATCACCAGGACACGTCTTGGCTTAGTTATAAAGGTGGCTGGGTGACTTTGGATCAATTACCAGGATTACTGGGAGTTCTAGTTCTACCTAAGCTATGAATGCTGTCTGGGTGATTTTGGGTCAATCATCATGAGACGATGAGTTTTAATACCGTCTTAGCTATGAAAGCTGGCTAGGTGACATTGGATCACCAGGAGACAGGAGAGTTCTAGTCCTGGCTTACCTTTGAAAGCCAGGTGGGTTATTAAACACTAACAAAATGTAAACAACAGAAAATAAAATATTTAAGAAAAGAAAAGAAAGCCAGGTGGGTGGCTTTCGGTCAGTCACCAGGAGAAGGTGAATTCTAGTCCCGTCATAACTATGAAATCTGGCTGGGTGAATTTGAGCCAGTCCCTCCCTCTCTCAGCCCAATCCATCTCACAGAGTGGTGGTTGTGGGGGAAATAGGAGGAGGAAGGTGTGCTGGATATGTTTGCCACCTTGAGCAATTTGTAAAAATAGCAAAGCCAGAATACAAATAATAAAATAAACACACTGGTCCCTGCATCATCTCTTGTCTTTCTCCACTCCATTCATTTTGATCCTTGATGTTTTCTTATTTTGAAATGGTCAGGAAAAGAAATCTCCCTTCTTTCAAATCTTTCTCCTGTGTGAGCTGATCTGTCTTACCTGCCTTGTTTCTGTCTGTCACAGAAGAGAAGTGATAAAGACAGGACAAAGAGAAAGCAAGCTTTTTTAATTTTTTTTTTGCTTGGTGGCTGATTTGGGTCTCTCTTCCATGGCTTGAGGTTGTCTTGTTCTTTCGTTGAAGAGGGCCTGGAATTCATGCTGAGTTCCCAATTTTCAGGGTTGTCAGTAATATGGTGCTGTGTCTTTTCAGGAGTTCCTGATGGGGAAGATGTGTTTAAAAAGCCACGCGAAGTCGCTCACAGGAACACCCGTTTCTTGAAGGATCCCTTTAGTCAAGCAGTGAGCAAGAGCCAGCTTCAGCAAGCAGCAGCCCTCAATGCTCAGGTGAGGGCATAAGGTTTCCCATGTCCTGTCTTATTTATAAGAGGGCTCTTCTGCTCTTTTGAACTGGCAAATGAATCAGAGCAAATTGAATGAGAAATAATGGCAGAATAGGAAGGAAGGAAGGAAAGTAAGAAAGAAGGAAATGGAGGAGCAGAGGAAATGGTAAGCAGGGGAAGGAAGGAAGAAAAAAAGGAAGTAGTTGGAGGAGGAATATAAATGGTGAGCAGAGGAAGGAAAGAGAAGAAGGAAGGAAAGGGGAGGAAATGGTAAGTAGAGGAGGGAAGGAGAAGAAGGAAAGAAGCAAGGAAGGAGATGGAGGACCAGAAGAAATGGCGGACGAAGAAAGGAAGTAAGGAAGGAAAGAAATGGAGGAGGAGAGGAAATGGTAAGCAGAGAAAGGAAGGAGAAGGAGAGGAAGAAAATAAAAGAAGAAAGGAAGGGAAGAAGAGTTTCTGAACATTCTAGTTTACCTGGGGGGAAAATGATGGTTCCTCTGCTTTAATTCCATTTACCAAAAATGTGTTTTGTTTTTTTTAACAGCCTGAGCCTTTTTAGCTGTTTTCTCCCACTTTTGCAGGGTGGCAGGCTGCACCTTTAAAGCACTCTGGAATTAACACTAGACCTTATTTCTTCTCTTGTTAATCCCAGTACAAACAAGGCAAAGTGGGGCCCGACGGGAAGGAGCTTATTCCCCAGGAATCTCCGAAAGTAAATGGATACGGATTTGTGGCCACACCCTCCCCCGCTCCCGGTAAGAAAGAAAATCCTCTTTATTGTGTTTTTTTTTAATGCACGCGCACGCGCGCACACACACACACACAAGCTATCCAGCTTCCCAATTGATTACTCTTATTGGAAGCTGGCTGGGACAGGTTGCAAATGGTGATCTTATAACCCTACAATCCTGGCAATTGTTGTAAATTCATATCAGTTGCCAAGCACCTGAATTTTGATCGCATACTGTGGCAGCTGTAAGCATGAGGACCAATAAGTCATTCCCCCCCCCCCCCCCGTGGCTTTGTAACCAGTCACTAAATAGTTGATAAGTCAAGGACTCTTTGTAAATCATTACCTTTTGATCCGTGATGTGCTCAATGCGTACATATATACATACCTAAATTACAGGAGGTACTTTGACAGAACCTATGTTTAAGCTCTGGATCTTCCTATTTTTTTAATTTTTCACCTTCTTTCATATCTATCTTCATATCTTTCATAACAGAAGGATTGCACTAATAAAGGAGAATATTTGTAGCCCAGGGTTGACAGAAGAGGTCCTTGGTGCTCTCTGAGCTTGGTGGTTTTCCTGCAGACGTTTCATGACCCAAACTAGGTAACTCCATCAGTGCTAGAAGGGAATGGGGTTTGAGGAGGGGGAGGAGGAATGTGGGGTCCTTGGTGTCTTTGAGCATGGCTCTTCTTGCAGACATTTCATGATCTAACTAAGTAGCATCATCAGTGCCAGAAAGGAGTGGGGTTTGCTACTGATGTTATATAATTGGGGTCATGAAACATCTGCAAGAAAGCGATTAAGCTTTCTTAGAGCACCAAGGACTCCACAGTCCTCCTCCTCGCAAACCCACTCCCCTCTAGCACTGATAATGTTACCTACTTGGGTAATGAAACTTCTGCAAAAAAGCAGCTAAGCTCAGGCAGCACCAAGGACTCCACAGTACTCCTCCTCCTCCACCTGCTCCCCCCCATTCCAAACCCCATCCTTTTCTAGCACTGATGAAAACAATCAAGATCAGAGAACACCAAGGGCCCCTCAAAGGGACTGTTTTTACATTTTTTAGGATTTTATATTTTCCATTTTGTAATAATGTCTCCTTCACCTGGTCTGTAAGGAGAAAGATCCCTCACTCCAGATACCAAGCACACTAGCATCCAGATGGCAAGCCAGTGTTTCCTGCCACATCAAGTACACTGACTGGCCAATGTGTTTTCCTAGGTGTGAATGACTCCCCTCTTATGACCTGGGGGGAAATAGAAAGCACCCCTTTGCGATTGGAAGGCTCCGACACGCCCTATGTTGACCGGACCCCAGGACCGGCTTTCAAGGTATTTCAGGTCCTCAACTTGCGACCACAATTGAGCTCCCAAATTTTGTTGCTAAATAAGATGTTTGTTAAGTGAACTTTGTCTCTGTTATTACAACTTTTTTTTGCAGCAGTTGCTAAGTGAATCACTGCAGCTGTTAATTTAGTGACATGGTTGTGAAATGAATCTGGCTTCCCCAATTAACTTAAATCAGGGGTCCCCAAACTTGGCCACTTTAAGACTTGTGGACTTCCAGAATTCTCCAGCCACCTATGCTCTCTTGAGAATTCTGGAGTTGAAGTCCACAAGTCTGAAAGTGACCAAGTTTGGGGATCCCTGAGTCAAATAGTTGAGTCACTGCAGCAACACCTGACTCTTAACCTGCCCTGATTTGGATGGCACTTTGTGTGGAAGAGTTTGGGAAAATAGGCTCCAGAGTATCCTTTTTGGCTTTCTCAACCAGTGAGAAAAGGGTAAGGAGGATTAAGTTACAGTCGGAAGGATCGGACACCAATCAGCTGGTATTTTCACAGATCCTGGAACCTGGGCGCCGAGAGAGGCTGGGGCTTAAGATGGCCAACGAGGCAGCTGCTAAAAACAGAGCCAAGAAACAAGAAGCCTTGAGAAGAGTCACGGAGAACCTTGCCAGGTGAACGATCCGTCAAAGTGGCACACTCACAGTGCTTTTACATCCCTCTCTAAGCAGTTTTACAGAGTCAGCCTCTTGCCCCGCAACAATCTGGGTCCTCATTTTACCCACCTCAGAAGGCTGAGTTAACCTTGAGCCGGTCAGGATCAAACTCTTGGCAGCAGGCAGAGTCAGCCTGCAATACTGCATTCTAACCAGAAAGAAGGAAGGAGAGAGGGAGGGACAGAAGAAGGGAGGGAGGGAGAGAGGAAGGAAGGAAGGAAGGAAGGAAGGAAGGAAGGAAGGAAGGAAGG
>BLBF01000060.1:3366328-3391658 GCA_015471245.1 Laticauda colubrina | reverse complement strand
AGGAAGGAAGGAAGGAAGGAAGGAAGGAAGGAAGGAAGGAAGGAAGGAAGGAAGGAAGGAAGGAAGGGCAAAGAAATAGCAATAGCACTTAGACTTATATACCATTTCACAGTGCTTTCCAACCCTCTGTAAGCAGTTTTACAGAATCAGCCTCTTGCAAACCCCAACAATCTGGGTCCTCGTTTTATTGACCTCAGAAGGATGGAAGGCTGAGTCAACCTTGAGCTGGTCAGGATCTAACTCCAGGCTTTGGGGTAAAGTCTGCCTGCCCTACTGCATTTCTAACCACTGTGCCATCACACTATCCTAGCTGCGGGCTGACCAATGCTAAGTAGAACTGCTTAGTAAAACCTCTTATCTGAAGTCCTTAATTTTGTTTTTTATTTCCTTCCCCCTCTTCCAGTCTCACTCCAAAAGGACTCAGCCCAGCCATGTCTCCCGCCTTGCAACGCCTAGTGAACCGCACTGCTAGCAAGTTCACGGACAAAGCTCTCCGGGCCAGTTACACCCCATCCCCTGCACATGTGAGAACCCCCGGCTACAAGACCCCTTCCGCTGCCCTGCAAACCCCCACGGTTACCCCGACCTCCAGGACGCTCTCTCAGACCCCTGTGGCTCAGGATCCCGCCTCTATTACGGACAACCTGTTGCAGCTTCCCAAAAGACGTAAAGCATCAGACTTTTTTTGACCCTGTCCTCTTGTTGGGGTCAGAGTGGAACTCAAAAATGGCCCAATGTAACCCAAGCTGCCAGAGACACAATGCCCACCATTGACTGAAAGCACCAGGAGTTGTTTGCTCAGACTTCAGGATCGTTCCTCCCTTTGCAAGTCCTGGGTGGCCCTAATCCTGGCTAGCCAGTCAGGAGGAGCGGATGGAAAGTAAAGCTTTGGGGTTAGAAAATTGGCTGAAACTTTTGGATCGATGGTCCAGGAAGACGGTAACCCGAACTGCTTGCACTGCACCGGCCTTTTGAAGGCAGTTTGCTGATTTGCATTGGGGTGCTCTCAGTTGATTAAAAGACAGTCTTCACCTCAAGACCCAGCAGGAATCTGGATCGTGGTGTGGCTCTGGCACCCATCGTTGCGTGGTGAAAGACTCAGAGAGTGACTGAAAGAAAGGGGAGAGAATGAGAGAAAAAAAGGGGGGGAGAGAAAGGGAGAATGAGAGAGGGAGAATGAGAAGAGAGAGAGAGAGAAAGGGAGAATGAGAGGGAGAAAGAGTGGGGAGAGTAGGAAAAAGAGGGAGAAAGTGGGATAGAATGAGAAGAGAGAAAAAAAGGGAGAACGAGAGGGAGAAAGTAAGCAGAGAGAAAGAAAGGGAGTGAGAAGGAGAAAGAGTGGGGGAGAAGGAGAAGAGAAAAAGAGAAAAAGGGAGAACGAGAGGGAGAAAGAGTGGGGAGAATAAGAGAAAGGGAGAAGGAGAAAGTGGGCAGAGAGAGAGAAAGAGGGAGAATGAGAGAGGGAGAAAGGGGGGGGGGAGAGAGGAGAAAGAGAGAGGGAGAGAACAAAATAGTTTTCAGGTAAAATATTGTGTGTTGCTGCCCTGGCATCTTGGTGGCCTGGTGCAGCTGACAATGTGTCCGTACCTGGTTAAAGCTTGGCAACAGGTCCTTGGCTTAGAGACTGACCAAAGGCCTGGTATATTTCTCTTAGCCTGGGACCTGAGAAAGAATTTGCTTTCTGGAAAGCAAATGTGCCAGGATTCCTTCATTCTTCTCCAACAGAGATCCTGAGAGGCTTGCTTATGCACTGAAAGTGAGGAATAGCTTGAGTTTCTAAATCTTACGGGCTGTAAAACATGGTTTGGAATCATGTTGGTCAGTTCTAACCTAATCTTGCTTTGAGAAACATTATTGGCAGCCTCCTGTATTTGGATCCAATCCAGCCTAAACAAAAGTTTAAAAAAGATATTTAAAGCCTGGCAAGATTTCTGCTAAGTCTGCTAAGAAAGTTTCAAAGCCAAACTGAGAAACGGAAAAGGGGGTAGCAATCATATGAGATTGTCTTCAGCGAAAAAAAGGATATTTCGTACTAAAAACTCATATAGCCCAGCTGGTGAAAAACACAGCCAGCTGGAAATCTTGCAGCTATCATTGCCATTCAAGGAGACTCCGTTCCTTTGGCTTGGAATAATTTGCTTATTCTCCTTACGGGCTTGGAGCGTTTTATGCCCGCCTCTTAAAAATAAGAAATTGAACTTCGATGGAAAGACCAAAAATAAGCACCTAAGTGTAATGTTGCCTTTTAACGTAACTCCATTTGGATGGGGGAGACATTCTAGGGATGAGGACAACTGACGCTTCGCTGAATAAATTCTACATTTTAGTTTTCGAGCGCTTGATTTCTGGTGTTTCGTTCTGATGGGAATCTCCTAGCAAGGCCTGTGAGTTATAGTAAATATAAGACAGCAGAAGAGAATTGTGAGCCAGAGAGCAAAAGTGGATTTGGTCGGGTTGGATAGGTTTCTTAATATAAACATTGAAAAGGGAGTCACACAGTGTCCCCGCTTGTGTTGTGGCCTGCCCAGCAGCTGGCGGAGTTGGCAGCAGAGTCGGACAGTGAGGAGGTTGGGGAGTAATATGGGCCAGTCCTGGAGGCTGAGGAAGGCTCGGACGAGGGCTCTGTGTCAGAGACAGAGATGGGGCCAGGACAGGCTGGCAGTCATCAGCTGCCTTCAGAGTCGGACAGCAGTGAGGCGGGAGAGCAGCTGGAGCCAGTTCCCAGTCTGCGCATGCACAGAGCTGCCAAAAGAAAAGAACAATTAGGAACTAAGAGTCGACGTGGGAGTAAGGCCCCAGGTGGACAGTGAATGGCCCCTTCCAAAGAAGAGCAAAAGGGGAGGGGGCTTTTGCAGGAAACAATTTATTCATTGCAGCAGGGTGAAGATCTGTGCATCTCAGAGACTCTGCTGAGACCTTCCTTGTCAGCACTGTGTTTGGAAATATTTCCTTGGCAGCTCTCCAAGGGAGATAAGGTCTGTGATCTTAATTGGACCCTTGAAAGACTGTTTGCCAGACCTTTGGCTGAATGCAAGAAATTTTACCTTCGTTTAATAAAAGGGATTTTGCCAGGACAAAGAGTCTGCTTAGTGCTTTTTGGGGAAGCCTAGAATAGCTTGATTCTTGTTGAAGCAGTACAAATATGACACTCTTGAGTTAAAAGTACGAAGGACAGATTGCGCACATATCCTTTGTACTTTTAACTTAGATTGTTGTATTTTCCTGGAAGCAAATCTGTGTGAATTTAGAAGCTTCCCCCACTCGTGGCGCCCCAACTCCGGCAGGTAGGGATTGGGGATAGATCCTTTTTGAAAGCCTGCCTGTTCAGGTAGTCCTCGACTTTACAACAGTTCATTTCGTGACCGTTTGAAGTTACCACAACACTGGAAAAAAATGATTTGTTTGTCACACGACTGTTGCAGCATCCATCAGGGTCACGTGATCAACATTCAGACACTTGGCAACTGATTCATAATTATGACATCTGCAGTGTCCCGGGGCTGTGGGATCCCCTTTTGCAGCCCTCTGACATGCAAAAGTTAATGGGGAAGAAGGATTCACTTAACGTCCGTATTACTAACGTAGCAACTCCAGTAGTGAAGGTCATAAAATGGACCAAATCTCGCTTAACTGTTGTGTAGCAAGAGAGATTTGGGGCTCAATTGATGGTTGTAAGTCAAGGACTACCCAGGTAGTCCCAGAATTAATGTGGTAAGTCATTGCGGTTTTTAGCCAAAACCCTTTTTCATGTGACCAACCCCTTTTTTTTTTTTGACATTTTTTTGCAGCATGCATTAAGCAAAAACTGTTAATGGCAACTTTAAGGCCATTAAATGAACCATTTTCCCCAATGTTTTTTTTTTTTTTGCTAGAAACTGGAAGGAATTCTATGCAATTGCGGTTAGGGTTAGGATCACAGGATCTGAACCAAATCCAATTAGGCTTATGAATGTCTCTCTTGTGAATGGTGTTCATAATGGGTGCATTGTTTTTCAATCACAGTAGAACTGGAAGGGACCTTGGAGGCCTTCTAGTCCAATCCCCTGTTCAAGCATGAGACCCTGTAAGTGTTGGCAAACCTTTTCGGCACCGAGTGCTGAAACAGGAGTGCGCATGCATGCGCAGGAAAGCCCTGGAAACCGGAAGAGCAGCTTCTCGGTGTGCATGAGGGAGGGTCAGAAACTGGAGGAGCATGCACACATGAAGACCAGCTAAGCCAATGCACATGCACATGCTGGAACATAGAAGAGCAACAGGCGATGGCTGGCATTCCTGGAGAGATGGCTCTGCATGCCACTTTTGGCACATGTGCCATAAGTTCGCCATCACGGCCCTATACCATTTCAGAGAGGTGGCTGTCCACCCTCTTCTTAAAAGTCTCCTGTGGTGGAGCACCTACCACACACCATGCCCAATTCTACTCCAGCTAACTTGCCATGGGGCAAGAGTTACTTAAAATATTGAAGAAATGGCGCAACGAAATCATTAAAGCAAGGATGCCAAAAGAGGGATGAAACGAAATGTGAATGACGAAAATTAAAATACTTTTTAATTTTTTTAAAAGAACCACATTAAATTGAATTATTGAATTGTCCTCTGTCGAGTTGGCCGTGGAGAGTTGGCCATGGAGTGTTGTCCCTTTCCAGTAGTTGAACCATGTCTTTCTGCCTTCTGAATGTATGGCTAAGATTCATCAGAAGTTGCCAGCTACAGCCCAGGGTTTTATCCATTTTTTAAAAATATTTAATAAAGTGGCCTTTCAGCCTGCAATAAAGTGCTGATTCAGAAAAGACTTGTTCAGTATGTGGTCTTTAGTTTCAGATCGCGTCTTCTGCTTCGCTCTTATCTTTATTCCACATATCACTCTCTCCAGTCGGTTACCTGGGCGACCTGTTAGTGAGGGTCTTGCTGCTTTGGGGGCGAGACCGTCCATTAAACATCAAAGGTTGCTTTCGAACTCTTCTGCAATCTTCTCCACTTCTTCATCATGCTTCTCTACTTCGGTGACCTCCTCCACTTCTTCAACCGCTTCCAGCCGAGGAGCTGCAGTGGAGCCGATGGTCTGTTTGGATTCGCTTTTGTGGTTCTTCTCCCGTTCGGATCGGTGCTCTGACTTTTGCTCGCCCGTGCTCCGTGAGCTCTCTCCGTTCTTCCCGACGGATGTGGCCGAAATCGCTCTGATTTTGCTAGGCTGCACCCATATGTGACTTAAAACCTCCTCGATGCGCAACCGTCGGGACACGTCGGGTTGAAGCATGCGATAAATGAGATCCTTGCATTCGATGGTCAGGTTTTTGGACTTGGGGAAATGCACCCTGTGCTCCTTCTGCAACCGTAACATTTTCCGGATGTTCGAGTCATCATAAGGCATGGAGCCACAGACCATGATGTAGAGGATAACACCCAGACTCCACATGTCGTAAATTTTGGGCTCATAAGGGATTCCCTGTAAGACCTCTGGGGCAGCGTAAGCAGCAGAACCGCAGAAGGTTTTGCTGTAAATAACTTTGCCCTCTTCGTCCCGAATCAGGCGCTTGGCGAAGCCAAAGTCCGAAAGTTTAATGTGGTAATCTTTGTCCAGGAGAAGATTTTCGCACTTCAAATCCCGATGCACGATGTCGCTGTCGTGGCAGTATTTAATAGCGGCACCCAACTGACGGAACATCTTGCGAGCGATGTCTTCGGGCATCTCCCCTTTCAGCTTGATGAATTCTAACAAGTCACCCTGGACACCGAGCTCCATCACAATGTAGACTTTGCCATTGGAGGTCTCAAAGATCTCGTAGGTTTTGATGATGGAGTGGTGGTTGACTTTGGCCAAGATATCTATTTCTCTTGGGAGAAACCGCTCCAAGAAATCAGGAGGCGCTTTCTTCCGGTCAATGATTTTGATAGCTACATCGAACTTCAGCCGTTCCGAGAAGGCAGATTTCACTTTGGCGTAGGACCCTTCCCCTAAATTCCCGCCCATGATGTAGCCCCTTTTTTTAAGGATAGCAGCATCGTCCATGATGCTGTAGGCTATGGTTATGAGAAGTTTGGTCACATGGTTGACATATGCGTTCAGCCATTTATTGTCTGTTCCATGGCGTGTGGTCATCAGGAGATTATCCGTTTCCTGCTCTGGAAGCCCTTGGTGGCTACTTGGAATGGAACCTTGGGCATTGTTTAAAGGATGCTGTTTCCATGTGACGTCATAAAGCCGAGAGAAATACTGGGCAAATTGATCTCCATTGCTTGGACCCAGGTAGCTTTGAAACCAATCGCAAGAGCGTTCTTGCTCAGCCTCATCGGGACGAGGGGATAGAAGGGGAACTCATGAGATTTGCAGATGACACCAAGCTGGCAGGAATACTCCAGAATATAGTCTCAAAATCCAGCAGTATCTCAACTGACTTGAACATTGGGCCCTATCTTAACAAAATAAAATTCAGTGTAGACAAAAGTAAGGATTTACATTGGGGCAAGAAAAACCAAATGCAAAGCTATAGTATAGGTGGTACCTGACTCAATAGTAGTAACTGAGAGGGATCTTGGAGTCCTAGTGAACAATTACTTAAATATGAGTGAGAATTGTCCTGCCAACACAATCCTAGGCTGCATTAACATAAGGAATAGAAGCAAGATCACATGAAGTGTTAATACCATTTTATAAAACCTTGGTAATAAGGCCACACTTGGAATACTGCATCCAATTTTGGTCACCATGATGTAAAAAAGGTGTTGAGACTCTAGAAAGAGTGCAGAGAAGAGCAACAATGATGATGAGTGGACTGGAGGCTCTAACTTGAAGAACAGTTTAAGGAATTGGGTATGACTAATGAAAAGGACCTTGGGATGCACAAAGGAGAAAGGGTCAAGCTATTCTCCAAAGCACTGAAGGATGGAGAAGAAAGAATGGATGGAATCTAATCAAGAAGAGAAGCAGCCTAGAACTAAGGAGAAATTTCCTGACAAAACAATTAACCAGTGGAACAACTTGCCTCCAGAAGTTGTGAATGCTCCAACAGTGGAAGTTTTAAAGAAGAGATTGGACAACTATTTGTCTGAAGTGGTACAGTGCTTCCTGCCTGAGCTTGGGGATAGATTAGATGATCTCCAAAGCCCCTTCAAACTGTTATTCTGTTATAGTTAAAGCTGAGAGAAATAATGGGAGAATTGGGCTCCATTGCTGGGAGCCAGATAATCTCCAAGCCAAAGGCAGGAGCACTTTTGTTTGGCCTCATTTGAAGTAAACCATCTTTAAATGTTCACAGAAATTTTCAAGATCTCATTCCATGCTTTTTTTTTTTTGCTTGCTTTTAAATTCTGGTGTACTCCAAAGAGAAGGACGTTGCAATGTTCTGTGTAAAAACATCTTGATTTCCTTCAAATTGGCTTTTAAAGATTTGCTGTTTAATTGATTGGTTTATAATGATGGAGAGGGGAATTACCTCCTTCTATTTGCTCAAACTCTGGATTATCTTCTCAAGAATGAATTTGGCTGGATTGTAAATTCTGAGAAGAACTGATGAACTATGTCCAAGACAAGTGCTGATCTCCATTGTTTAAGTTATTCTGTAACAATATACCAGATTTTAAAAGTGTCCTCGAATTTGTGATAAGCATTAACAACAGAACAGAATGACAGGTGGGAGGGACCTTGGAGATCTAGTCCAACCCTGTGCTCAAGCAGGGGACCTTTTAGTACATTTTTGAATCAACCATTTCATCACTTGTTATATCAAAGCATCTAAGCTTCTCTGCTTTCATTAAAATTGCAAATAAATCATGTCTGTTTTTTTAGAGGGGTGTGTGGAGAGAGGCAGATTACATGAGTCATGAACCCAGACAAATAAAAGTGTAAAAGGAATTTTGTATGTGTACCGTTGGGACTGCCATTATGGTAAGCTAAAGGTAAAGGTTCCCCTCGCAAGTGTGTGCTACTCGTTTCCAGCTCTAGGGAGCGGTGCTCATCTCTGTTACAAAGCTGAAGAGCCAGTGCTGTCCAAAGATGTCTCCATGGTCATGTGGCTGGCAGGACTAAATGCCGAAGGCACACAGAAAGCTGTTCCCACCAAAGGGGTCCCTACTTTTCCACTTGCATTTTTTACATGCTTTCGAACTGCTAGGTTGGCCGAAGCTGGGACAAGTAACGGGAGCTCACTCCGTGATACGGCGTTAGGGATTCAAACCGCCAAACTGCCGACCTTTCTGATCGGCATGCTCAGCGTCTTAGCCACCCAGCCACCACATTCCCTAACCATTATGGTACATCACCACTAATTCAATATAATTTTGAAAGAGTAGATAAGGGGTCAGCCTCCAATGGCCATCAGCCTTCATGGTCCTGGGCTATCTCCAGGATCATAAGAAACATCTTTTAAATACCAGATAACACTGGAAGAGAAAGATTAGCTCAAAACGTGTACAAACTTTCACACTGCATCTGATCAGTGAGCCTGTTGTACAAGTAGTCCTTGATTTAGAACAGTTCATTTAGTGGCCGAAGTTACAATGGCACTGAGAAAGGGGACTTATGACCATTTCTTGCATGTGTGAGATTTTCTTCCTCAATGCGCTTAAATTTTTAATCTTCCTCAATGCATACGCTTAAATTTCTCAGGGCTTGCATCATCTTGTGCAGGTGTTGTGCCTTCACAAATTGCCTTTCAGTCTTGCAAAAATCATGTAGTGACACCAACTTCTTCTGAGCCATGGTGGTGCGGTGGTTAGAGTGCAGTACCGCAGGCTACTTCTGCTGAGTGCCAGCTGCCTGCAGTTTGGCTGTTCAAATCTCACCAGGCTCAAGGTTGATTCAGCCTTCCATCATTCTGAGGTTGGTACAATGAGGAAAAATGGTAAAACCCAGGTTGTTGGGGGCCATAAAACTGACTCTGTAAACCACTTAGCGAGGGCTGGAAAACACTGTGAAGTGATATATAAGTGCTATTGCCCTTCCTTCCTTTCATCATCCACCCACTGTGCACTGGTTAGAAAGCAGCATTGCAGGCTGACTCTGCCCACTGCCAGCCATTTGATCCTGACCAGCTCAAGGTTGACTTAGCCTTCCAATCTTTGTAGGTAGGTAAAATGAGGAGCCAGATTGTTGGGGGCAATTATACTGACTCTGTAAACCGCTTAGAGTGGGCTGTAAAGCACTGTCAAGCGGTGTATAAGCCTAAGGGCTATTGCTATTCTCTTTGCTCAGCCCCAGGTGCAATGCCTGAATTTCTGTGGCGCTGTTCCCAGGCAATGGAGCCACTGTTGGTATCAGTAGCATGCTGTTGGAAAGGAAGGGGTAACCCAGTGCTTCTCAAACTGACCCCTTTAAAAGTCTGTGAAGATTCTCAGTCACCCAGGTCATGGTTGTCCCAAAGGTGATTTTTCAAAAGGCAACTGGCCTTTCTTGATTTCTTTCCATTGAAAATGTTTCACTTCTCATCCAAGAAGCTTTTTCAGTTCTGAACTGTATGGTGGAGGATGGAAGGACTCTCAGGAGTGCTAACAACCAGATGACTGCAAAGAATATAAATCCATCCATTCTCCCCTGTCCAGTCAGAACTGAAGAAGTGTCTGGGATGAGAAGTGAAATGTCTTTAAGGAAAAACTAAGTCCAGTTGCCTTTTGAATTAGCACCTTTGGGGATTGACTGCTTAAAAACATGTGGCCTTCAATTCCCAGAATTCC
Source organism: Laticauda colubrina (assembly GCA_015471245.1). Classification (NCBI taxonomy): domain Eukaryota; kingdom Metazoa; phylum Chordata; class Lepidosauria; order Squamata; family Elapidae; genus Laticauda; species Laticauda colubrina. The sequence continues at coordinate 3,381,989 of BLBF01000060.1, read as the reverse complement.
CTAACCTGGATGCTTTTCCTTATGCTATTTATATTAGCTTGGGTATCTTTCTGGCTTCCCATTTCTATTGAATTCTGAGATAAGACATAATAGTGGACTTATGTATTAAAAAGGCAGGATAAAAATATAATAACTATCATGAGCAAAGAAGCACAGGTAGCCAGGCAGATGGTGACTGATAATGAGGAATGGGAGGAGGGATGAGGAAGAGGAGAAGGAGGAAAAGGGAGTGGAAGAGGAGGAGAAGGACTAAGAAGATGAGGAGAAAGAGGAGGATGAAGAGAAGGAAGACGAGAAGGACTAAGAAGAGAAGGAGAAGGACTAAGAAGGAGAAAGAGAAGGATTAAGAAAAGGAGAAAGAGGAAGAGAAGATGGAGGAGAAGGACTAAGAGGAGGAAAAAGAACGAAGCAGAGGAGAAGGACTAAGATGAGGAGAAAGAGGAGGATGAAGAGAAGGAAGATGAGAACGACTAAGAAGAGGAGGAGGAGAAAGAGGAGAAGGAAGAAGAGAAGAAGGACTAAGAGGAGCAGGAATTGTATAATGGCCTGATAATGGGAGTAAAAAAATGAGTAGGGTGCCAAGCATTTTCAGAAACCAGATTGAGAAATTAAAAAGAAAACCCAGATGATTGCGCTACTGTGTTGTTGCTAAGAAAACCAAAAATAAAGTCTCCAGGATTCAAGCTGGACTCAAGGGAGACTTTACCATTTCATATGTTCATTTTAAAACAATCATGCGGAGGCCATTTACATATCTTGGGGCTTTCTTTGTTTTGTTTTTGACAGAAGCTGCTAAATGAAAAGAGTAAAGAAATCCACCCCGTCCCCCCCAAAGCACAAGCCGTTGGCTGATTCTATAAACAGACGGGTCTTCGGCCTCTTAGATGTGATAGAGTAGATTTTATGGTAGCATAAACAGTTTATTTAGAGAGACCATGGTTCAAGATCATTTGCATCCCCCCTTCCAATCTTTCATTTGGAGAAGATTTAACCACCGGGGGTGGTGGTGGAACTCATTCTGATTTTGTGCTAATAAGAAATATAGAAATAGGGAGTTGTTAGAGGCCCTGGATCTTCCAAAATAAGGTGAAAGGGCTTCACACTTCCTGTTTGCCCCATCCAACCCTTTGTCTCTTTGCAAAACTAGAACACAGCTTTTTCAAAAGAAATCATTGAATTTAACAGTCTTGGAAACCAATTTTTTGGGGAGGGGGGAGATAACTTGAGAGGACGTCTTCCTTTTAGAGGGAAGTCCTTTGCATCTGCTCTGAGAGATTGTCCAGATTCTCTAGATCCTCGTGCCGTATTTCTTTTTCTACTTGCTCGTTATCTGAAGGCTGCGGGCCGCTTTCCTTCCCAAAGAGGGATCGGATCTGGCTGTGCTGCTGCGAACACTCTCCCGGTTTCATCAGCATGGAATCTGAAACGGCTTTGGGTTCCTGCATCCAGATGTGCATCAAAACCTCATCGATGCAGAGCCGTCGAGTCACATCGGGCTGAAGCATGTGGTAGATGAGGTCCTTGCATTCCACCGAGAGGATTTTGGACCGGGGGAAATGGACTCTGTGTTCCTTCTGAAGCTTGAGCATCTTTTTAATGTTGGACTCATCATAAGGCATGGAGCCACAGACCATGATGAACAACACAACGCCCATGCTCCAGATGTCGTAAACCTTGGGCTGGTAAGGGATGCCCTGGAGCACTTCAGGTGCGGCGTAGGCTGCAGAGCCACAGAAGGTTTTGCTTAGGATGACCCGCCCGTCATCGTCCCGAGACAGGCGTTTGGAGAAGCCGAAGTCTGTCAGTTTGATGTTGTACTCTTTATCCAGAAGCAAGTTCTCGCATTTCAGGTCCCGGTGGACGATGTCCAGCTCGTGGCAATATTTAATGGCACTGGCTAACTGGTTGAACATCTTGCGGGCGATCTCTTCGGGAATGGCTCCCTTCTTCTTGATAAACTCCAACAGGTCTCCTTGGACGCCCAGCTCGGTGACAATGTACACTTTCCCTTCGGAGGTCTCGAAGATTTCATAGGTCTTGACGATGGCGTGGTGCTTCACCCTGGCCAACATCTCAATCTCTCGAGGGAGAAACCTCTCCAGGAAGTCTCGGGGAGCTTTCTTCTTGTCGATGATCTTGACCGCCACGTTACACTTCAGCCGTTCGGAATAGGCAGACTTCACTTTTGCATACGAACCCTCTCCGAGGTTGATACCCATAATGTAGCCTCTCTTTTTAAGGACCTCGGCGTCATCCATCGTCTCTTGAGGCAACCCTGAGGAGCTTGAAGTTGATAGGGCATCACCTACCCCAGCTGCCCCCTTTCCGTCCAGATTTCTATATGTTTCAAAATGGTCTTTCTCTCCTTAAGTTAAAGGCAGCAGAATTCTTAACATCCTTCCATGATGTCACAAAGCCAAGCCATGTTTGGTCCTTGACTGAAGATACACCACTTAACTTGGAAGCAAACAAGAGTGCCTACATCATGATGACATGTTGGAGAAGAGTTGAACTTCCTAAGTGTATGTATCTATATATATGGTCTCCTTTTGCTGTTCTCTGTCTTCTGCATCCCCAAACTTTTGTTTTAGGACTCTAGAAGTGGGGAGGACCAAACTATCCAAAATCCACTATAAACTTACTTTTCTTTTGGTGTGTGTGTGTGTGTGTGTGTGTGTGTGTGTGTGTTTAAAAAATATTTTAGTGCGCATTGATATCAAGCGAGGGCATGAAATTGGTTTGATCTGGAAAAGACTGAAGCATCGGTTCCTTTTGTCGATGTCAGGGATACCTCCTGCTCACTTGAGTTTTAGAAACTGGAACCCAAATTGAGTTGAGGGCTGTACTTGATTTAAACAGCATCACATTCAAAGAACTGGAGGGACTGATGTAAGGATAACAAATAGTAACACAAAACAAGGGCCTAGCTCAAAAGAATTGAAATATTTTGACACTGCATGTCTACAGAAATTCTCAGGCATCCAGATCATGATTCTCCCAAAGGTGCTTTTTCAAGAGGCAACTTTGTTTTTTTTCCTTTAAGATGTTTCACTTCTCATCCAAGAAGCTTCTTCAGTTTTGAGTGAATGGTGCATAATGGAAGGATTGATATTCCTTGCAGTCAAGTGTTGCTTAGCACTCTTGGTGAATCTCTCTGCTAACAACCAGAAGCCTGCAAGGAATAAAAATCCTTCTATTCTACACTATTCAGCAAAACCTGAAGAAGTTTCTTGGATGAGAAGTGAAATGTCTTCAAGGAAAAACAAAGTCTAGTTGCCTCTTGAAAAAAGCACCTTTGCGCTATTTTGATACTACCAATAGATTTTAAAGCTTTTGAAAAATAGGTAGATGAGATGTAACTGAGCTTGAAAGAGGTTGGTACTACACCCCAAATCTACCCATTTTCACTTTTTAAATAAGTTTCAATAGCTGTTTACTTCTTTGGTGTTCCTCAGTAACCTAGTCTTTCAGAGCTGTAGGCGCATTTAATTGTGATGTCTCTCTGTGTTTTTTTTTTACCATTTGGCATAAAGGTTCTTTTTCATGGAGGTTGTGCAAATGTTCATTGCATTTACATTTGCGTTCAGTTAGAAATTACACTGGGAATTTTGGTGAATCGATGAGCAGAGTTTGAATCCAAAAGAATCTGTAAAATCACCCAGAATTTGCTCAGGAGTGAACAGTCCATGGTTCTGACTTCGTATTGTCATCCAGCTTTTATAAACAGAGGTGGGATTCTACAGGTTTGCAGCTATTCTCTGGAACTGGTTGTTAATATTCTAAGCAGTTTGGAGAACTGGCTGTTAGAAGAAATTACTGTGCTAATCCTGTAAGGACGGCAGGAAGGAAACATTCTGATGTTGCTTACAGAAACTGCCTCTCCGTTAACCCTGATTACATTCTTGGCAGGACTAGACTTCCTGTCTCAGGAATTTCTCTGGAGATTTTTTTTCCCTCCTTTGTTGGTACTTGGCTTGTGTGGAGGGACCATTCAAAGTTACAATGGCAATGAAAAAAGTGACTTATGACCATTTTTCACACTTATGACTGTTGCAGCATCCCTACAGTCATGAGAGGCCAGATGAGATGCGTGCCTCAATGTGAGGGATGTTGAGTTGGCCACGCCCAGCCAGTCACATGACCACCAAGCCACACCCACCAACTAAGCCATGCCCACAGAACTGGTTGTTAAAATATTTGAATGGTAGGAGCTTAACGCTGAGCCTATATTTTATGAAGTCAATAAGTCTTCATTTTTTCACGTCATGGCTGTGAATCAACACTTTTGTCACAAACACAGTTCAGCTGCTCCTTGACTTAGTATAACAATTGGGACCAGAATTCCAATGTGGTCTTGCTTAACGAAGTATCTTGCACCCAATGTTGACATTTTTGCCACAGTTGCTAAGCGAATCCCTCCAATTGAGTCACACTTTTGAGAAGGGAATCTGGTGTCCCCATTGACTTTGTGTCAGATCTGCTCCCACAGGTATCCTGCCATCAAAAAAAGATGAAAGGGAGAAGAAGGAGAGCGAAAGGTGAAAGGCCAATAAAGCTTTGCGTGTACATGACAGGAAATCTGGAGGGGGGAATAGCAGGTGATAAGGACCAGAACAGCATAATCCTGTTTGTATCTGCATCCCGTGAGAAATATACAAATTACTCCCCAAACATCTTGGCGAGGTCCGGTTGGGTGGAAGAGGACTGGTCATGGGGGGAGGGATGGGCTGGGGGCAAACCTTATTTTTCTATCGAGCAAGCAGAGAAGATTTCAGAGCTGGCTTGATTTTACTGCAACCAACATCCTTAATAAAAAGAACTCTTTGCTTTAGTCAAATGGGAGTTGAGGGTCTTTCCTTCTAAAGGATCGGATCAGGCCAGGTCTGACACTGTCAGGCAGGTGGATTAGGCCACAAATGCCCGTTGCATGACCTTAGATCATAAATCCTTGCCTGTGGCCAAGGACCCAAATTTCAGTCCTCTTGGTGATGGGGATGCTGCAACGTTCCTTGATGTGAAAACTGGCCATCAGGCTTGAAAAGGGTGTGAAAATTGGTTATAAGACTTTGCAAGTGTTGTAACTTTCCAGAGGTCATGAAACGAACAGCTGTCAAGTGAACTATTTCCTGTAGAAGGCAGGAACAAAAATCCGTACTGCAACAGTTCAGCCCTGATAGTTTTCCTTCCTTAAGTTTCCTTTCAAGGAGAAATGCACCCAGTTGGAACCAAAGTTGCATACCAATGAGGCACAGCCCATCTCCTTGATGGTACATCAAAGCTTTGATAAACAGACCTGTGAGGGGGAAGGGATTCTTTTTAAGAAAGCCAACCGTTCCAGCTTGGTGTGTCTCAGACAGCTCCTGGGAGGAGAGCTTTGAAATGCCCACCATCCTAGATAATGAGGAACATTTGCTGTGTCTCTGCAGGGAGATGCTAAATCTTTCCCGTTAAAGGTGACATTTCTTCTCCATTAAGTTTTGCAAAATTATTCGGAAGGGACCTTGGATTAAAGGGAGAGCCGTCGTAAACCCAGCTGCAAAGACACACAGGCCACCGGAGTGATTTGTCATGGATTTTTGGGTTCTCCGAAAAGCAATAACAACACGGTTCAGGAAAGAGCTGTAACTCATGCAATATGCACTCATAAGAAGATTCCAGTTCTGAATTTGTCCTTCAAATCCTGGCTTGGTTGGCCTAGAAGAGAACGACCTGGGTCTTTTTCCACAGTATGAATTTTTGAAGGGAGTCAGCTTTCAAATAACCAACTCCAAACCAATAAACTCCAAGACAAACATTTCCTGAAAGTTCCATTTTATGAGAGTTGTCCTATTGGCAGATCTGAGAAACCTGTATCTGAGAGTTCCGGGTTTTCCCTTCCCAAAAGAGAAATCAAAGATCCATCCCACTGCATCCACCAGTCCATCACATCATGGTCCAATCAAATCTTCGTCCCAACTGGAGACATCCTTTCAGTCTCTCCCCTCCAGGTGCAGGGCAACATGTCCTTGAGTCTCTGAGAAAATATGTTGTGTCTAATCTTCTATCTCACTAGAAAATCTCCCCTCCCAAATTCCCAGGCACTGAATGTGGCAGCCTCAAAGCTTCCAAGTAAAAAAAATGGCTTCCAAGACTGACAGAAAGTTGCTTTGAAAATGGAAACGCTACTTAAGGATTCCTTGCAGGATGAGGAAAGAAGGAGGAAACATCATTAGAACGAACACAATGAGAACAAATTTGGGTTTTTCTGTATTTTCCCTTCCGTTTTGTTGTTCTCTCTCCTTCCAAGCTTCCTCCCTTATGGGAGGGATGGAGAGATAACACCCAACTCATAAATTGCCATTTTGGGTCAGAGAAAGTGTAGACCAGGGGTCTTCAAACCTGACAGCTTTAAGACCTGTGGACTTTAACTCCCAGAATTCCTCCGCCAGTCCTGTTACCTCAGCAATTCTGGGAGTTGAAGTCCACAAGTCTTAAACTTAACAAGCTGGAAGACCTTTGGTGTAGACATTTGATTTTAGTTCTTCCATTGAGGGCAAGGATTAAGTCACTAACGTAAGTCTCTTGTAATCACTGAGAGGCTTTTAAGAAGAGTGTGGACAGCCATTTGTCTGAAATGGTATAGGGTCTCTTGCTTGACCAGGGGGTTGGACTAGAAGACCTACAGGGTCCCTTCCAACTCTGCTATTCCTTTGTTTCTTTTTTTCAGTGCCAATGTAACTTCCGACAGTCACTAAACAGATGGCTGTACGTTGAGGGCTTGCAACTGCTTATTTTAGAATTTGGCATCAGGTACAAAATACAAGGTTTGGCATTTTGGTTTTTCATTTTCTTCAAAGGCTAAATAACAAAGAAAACTGGTCTTTGGTCTTTGTCAGGAAACAGATCAAACAGACCCTCCATCGTCTTGTTTCTTCAGAAGAGTATTGTAAGGTATGAAACTGATTCTTTTTAAGATGACCGATTAACAGAGTTGGAAGGGACCTTGTCAGTCATCTAATCCAACCCCCTCCACCCAAGCAGACCCTACACCATTTCTGACAGATGGCAGTCCAAACTCTTCTTGAAAGCCTCCAGTGATGAAACTCCCACAATTTCCGAAGGCAATTTCTGTTCCACGGGTTGATTGCTCTCACTAGTAGAAAATGTCTCCTTATTTCCTTATCTCTCTTTGATTAGTTTCCATCCATTATTTCTTGTCTGGCCTTTGGGTGTTTTGGAAAATAGCTTGACCCCGGCCTCTCTGGGGCAGCCCCTCAAATATTGGAAGATGCTTTCCTGTCTCCCCAGTCCTTCTCTTTCCTAGATTAGCCCTGCCTGGTTCCTGTAACCATTCTTCATATGTTTCAGCCTCCAGTCCCCTCATCATCCTGGTTGCTCTTCTCTGCACTCTTTCTAGAGTCTCAACATCTTTTTTATAGTGTGGTGACCAAAACCGGAAGCAGTATGCTAGGTGTGGCTTTATAGAGTGGTATTAGTATCTCCCTTGATTGAATCCCTCTGTTATTGCTTAAACTTTTTGGCTGCCACCACACTCTGTTAGCTCATATTTAACTGGTTGTCCAGTAAGACTCCAAGATCCCTCTCACAATTAGTGAGAACAATCAACTGGTGAAACAGAAGTTGCCTTCAGAAGTTGTGGGAGCTTCATTATCATGGAAGCTTTCAAGAAGAGATTGGACTGCCATCTGTCAGAAATGGTGTAGGATCTCCTGATTGGATGGGGGTTGGATTAGATGACCTACAAGGTCCCTTCCAACTCTGTTAATCTAACTCTTTAAGTTACTGCTATGAAACCTGGTTTCACCCAGTCTGTATGTATACTTTTGGTTTTTCTTGCCTAAGTGTAAGACGTTGCTTTTCCCTACACTGAATTTTGCTTTGTTAGATAGGGCCCAGTGTTCAAGTCTGTCGTAACTTCAAACCAGTGGTTTGAACCAATTCGACTGGTTCGGCCCGGTTCTGCTGAGCCGGTAGCACCGATGAGCAGCAGAGACCGAACCGATTCTCTCCGATACTCTGCTGTTGGGCCCAACAGCCCTCCTGGGCTCCCATATTCATCTTTACTCCCTGCTTTTGAAGCGCAGCTGCTTTGCGCAGCATACAAAAGTGCCACGCGGCAGCTGCTGAAGCAACCAAGAGAGTGCAGGCTTGCAGGAGGTGAGTTGGAATGCCTCTACGCCTGTGCAAAGTGCGCTTTTGGCACATGTGTGCACGCAAAGTATGTGCACACGCGCAAAGTGTGCCCACCAAGCCACGCCCACCAAACTGGTGGTAAAAATTTTTGAATCCCACCACTGTTTCCAATGGTCCCTAAATGAAACCGTTGTCCATCCAGGACTCCCTGTGCACATGAAATAAAATAAAATAATGAGTACACCGCCAAGGACTGCTGAAAGAAAAGATTTTTTTTTGTTCAGGTTTACTGCATTCTGCAAAGCAATAAGTATTCCAGATAACATTTTTAGGTTTGCACTTTACCATCTTGGCTAATCTCGCAACTTGAAGGGCTTTAGGTGCTTGCCTTGCACCCAAGGGTGATTGAGGACCTCTTCGATTCGTAGTCGGTGGGAGACATCTGGCTGCAGCATGTGGAAAATCAAGTCTTTGCACTCCAGGCTGAGAAACTCGGGAAAAAGGATGCGATGTTCCTTCTGCAGGCGCAGCATCCGTTTGACGTTCGAATCGTCGTAAGGCATGAACCCAGAGACCATCACGTACAGGATCACCCCTAGGCTCCACATGTCATAAACTTTGGGGTGGTAAGGAATCCCTTGGATCACCTCCGGAGCAGCGTAAGCGGCCGAGCCGCAAAACGTCTCGCTGGGCATGATTTTCCCGTTGCCGTTTCGGAAACAGCGCTTGGAAAAGCCGAAATCTGACAGCTTGACGTTCATGTCCTTGTCGAGGAGGATGTTGTCGCACTTCAGGTCGCGATGGACCACGTCTAAGTCGTGGCAATATTTGACGGCGCAACACAGCTGGCGGAACATCCGGCAGGCCACTTCTTCAGGCAGGCCCCGGTTGCTCTTAATGAACTCCAACAAGTCCCCCTGGATGCCGAGCTCCATCACAATGTAGACTTTCCCCGCCGTCTCGAAGATCTCGTAGATTTTGATGATGGAGCAGTGGTTTACGGTGGACAGGATCTCCAGCTCCCGAGGGAGGAACTTCTCCAGGAACTCGTTGGGAACTTTCCTCCGGTCGGTGATTTTCACCGCCACGTTGATCTTCAGGCGCTCCGAGTAAGCTGACTTCACTTTGGCGAAGGAGCTCTCGCCCAAGGTATTGCCCAAAATGTAACCCTTTTTCTTAAGCACAGCAGCATCATCCATGATGCCAAGGGTGGGGCGTACCAACCTCCCATCTGAACTGTCATTTAGTGGCACATTCCTTGAGGTGGGGAGAGGGCCATCTGAAGAGGCTCCAGGCTAGGCTGGGGCTTAGGTCTCCCAGCAGTGTTTTGAAGAGGTCATCAGGTGACGTCATAAGGGGCCACACTGGAAGGATGTTTATTAAGGGGCTTGGGTAGGGAAACACGCAAGGATGGCATGGGGAGGGGGTGTCCTTCACGAAACAAGTGGAACTAATGGCCTTGTGAGAAGGACAGCTGCTGGAATTGGGGGTGTCTTAGTTTAATGAAAAGAAGGCTTTGGGGGGTATCCTGCCTCTGTAAGAATCTGACTTAGAGGGGGAAACTGAACAGCTGACAGGGAGTGTGGGAGTGCGGCTCCATTGGCTGTGGAAGAAACTGGGAAGGGCAAAGTCCAGCTGGGCAGAGCAGGGGAGAGGTAGAGCAAGGGAAAGGAAATTCAGAGGAAAACCCAGGCCCACGCCCTCTTCATCCTAGGGCACGCAGGGAGGAACGGAGAAGGGAGCAATATGAATTGTGTGGCTTATGGGGGAGGAAAGGGCCCTGATTCACTTCATTAGCTGCAGCTGGGAACACAGCGTATAAAAGAGGAAGCTGCGCACAGCAAGTTGTTAGGAGCAAACATGAATTTAACTTGTATCGTCATGGCTTATCTGCGATCCTGGTATCTTCTCAACTGTGTGAGTTTTGCTATGCTTTCAACCCTGAAATTCTATCTCCTGCCCTGTCAAGTTAATTACTTCAGCTTGGTTGGTTTGGATTTTTAGTGACAGTTTGTATGTAATCTTGTTTTGGACTGAATTTTCTACAGTTAAAGGCTGTTGCTGGGAGAGTTTTTCTCCAGCCAAAGGTAACCTGGACATTGGAGGCAAAGTTGGAGATAAGAAAGAGTCTCATTGTTTATTTGACTGTGTTGCCTTTGTGCTATGCTCCTTTGGGTCATCACAGGGTGACAGGATAGCCTTCCAGTATTTGAGGGGCTGATCCAAAGAAAAGGGGGGGGGTGTCAACTTCTTTTCCAAAGCCCCAGAAGAAGCAATGGATGGAAACTAATCAGGGAGAGAAGCAACTTGGAATTAAGGAGAAACTTTCTAACAGGACAGTGAGCCAGCGGAACAGATTGCCTTCAGAAGTTGTGGGTGCTCCATCACTGGAGGCTTTTAAGAAGAGATTTGACAGTCATTTTGTCTGGAATGGTCTAGGGTCTCCTGCTTTAGACTAGAAGACCTCCAAGGTCCCTTCCAGATCTATTCTGATTGATTGAACCTATGTTTCATCATAGTCCTGCAAAGGAGTGCCAGAAAAAGGCTGGATTTGTGTTTTTGGCTGCTCACTCTACATTTAACCAGAGACAAGACAAGTGACGAGATTTCTTGCACTTATTATAATTATAATGAGCTGTTCCAAAGGAGAATTAGACAAGCTATTCTCCAAAGAGACTGGACAGCCATTTCTCCGGGATAATATAGTGTCCCCTGTTTGAGCTACACACGTTCTCTTCTATCGGCACCAAGGTAATTTTATTGTCACAAGTGTTGGAAACTCAGCAGCGGAAGAGAAACACGGAACTAAAACTGTTAATGACTTGAAGCGAAATTTGTTTTGACAAGGATATGGTGAAAACAAGGTATTTTGTGAGAAAGGGGAATAAAATTTCAGCCGTGGCATAATTTGTTTCACACTTATTAATCCAGACTTGAGAGTTCTGGAAACATGGTGAATTGCTTTAAAACATTAGAGAGAGAAAAATACATTGTAAAAACAGGTGGGAAAAGAGTGGCCTTTCTGTTAGGTTTTTTTTTTCCCCAAAGAAGCTAATTTATGGTTTGTTTCCTTACTTGGGAAAAGAAGACATTCTCCAAACTCAATTCCATCAAATAAGAAGTACGTTTATGAAAAGGAACCCAGTGAAAACATTCCAGTTTTTTTTTTTTTTCTGGTGGGAAGGCACCAATATGTTTCAGCAGAGATGATGGCTCAGGAATTGGGCAGGGAAATAAATGTAAGAATAAACATTACTAATAAAATAACCCAAATACATGACTTGGATTCTGCCTGATAAAAAGTTCTGGCATTTCCTTCATCACTTTGCTGACGAATCACTTTATAAGTACTCCTCGACTTGCAACCATCCGATTAGTGACTGTCCAAAGTTACAATGGCACTGAAAAATATGATTTATAACCATTTTTCACTCCTACAAGCATTGCAGCATTCCCACAGTCACAAAATTTGGATGCTTGGTAACTGTTTATACTGCTCATATTTATGACGGTCATAGTGTCATAGGGGGAGAAGTAGTGCTGTGGAGCTCTAGCCTCAAAATCAGGAGGCTGTGGGTTCGATTCTAGGGAGAGATAGATATTTCTCTCTGGGCACAATGAGAATATATCTGCTGAACAAAACTCCGCATTGGTGACAGGAAGGGCATCCGGCCAATGAAACACTCAGCTCCATTCCGTTGCCCAGACTCCACCCTGCAAGAGATTATGGGGGTAGTTAAACAACAGTGTCATCTGGGGTCATGTGATCCCCTAGGGCGACGACCTGGCAAGAGAAGTCCACGGGGAAGCCGGATTCACTTAATGACCAGTTAGAAATTTAACTTTGTGGATCCACTCAAACCGCTTTAAAGCCATTTGACCCTCTGATGCTTCAGCGATTTGCTCCACTGCTGTTTCAGGAGGAGAGGTCGCAAAACGAGGCAAAAAGCTCACTTAACCACGGCCTCGTTTAGCAACAAGCATCTCGGGGCCAACTATGGTCAAGTTGAGAAGCATTAGGGTCATTCTTGGGATCGGAACCTACACCTGGGCAGCTTTATTAGAGATACTTTTCATCCCTGGCCAACCAGCCCAGGGTAGTCCTCGCTTGAACGACCCCTCCCGGTCCATATTGCCTCGCTATCTGTTGTACGACGGGGAGGGGAGGAGCCTGGGGAGCTCCGACGACCACACCCACCCGCCGCTGCTGCGCGCGCCGCCTCCGCTTTCGCCACGCGCCTATGCAAATTTACACCCTCCCTCCCACCTCCGCCTGGCTCCTCCCCCCCGGGGGCCGCCGATTGGGCCGCCGGGCGGCCGGGGGCGGGGCGCGGCGGTGGCAGCGGCGGGGCGATGCGTCCGCCATCTTGCGAGCGGAGCTGCGGGCGGGCGGACCCCCCTCAGCGAGGCGGCGGCGGCGGCTGAGGAGGCGGCGGCGGCAGAGGAGGCCTCGCGGGCTCCCGGAGGCGGCGTGGCGGCGGCAGCTTTGTTATCGGCGGTTCTCCCCTTTGTCTTGTGTCCCCCCCCTCCTCCGCCCCGTCCCGCGGGGTTGATGTGGCTGCGCTGGGGGAGGAGGATGAACGGAGGATAAATGGTGCCCAAGGCGGACAGCGGCACCTTCCTCCTCCTCTTCCTCCTCGTGCTCAGCATCACCGAGCCGCTGCGGCCAGGTACGATCGGGGGGGTGGGGGAGAAGTGGGGAGGAGGAGGATCCTTAACGGGGAAGCCGGGGACTACGTTGCCCATCATCCTCAGTTCTCTCAGGGCTTCAAAGGGAGGCCTCTTCCCTCCTTTGGATCTGTCCCATAATCCCCAGCGCTCCCCTCGGGGGGGGGCTTTTGGGTGGCACAGCTGTTGCCTCTCTCTTTCTCAACCCCCCACACTTTATATTACATTGCCCATAAGCCACTTCCCTGCCCTTGGAGGAATCCTTGCTTCTGTCACCCTCTCTAGAAAGGTAGGACTACATTGCCCATGCACCCAGGGTCTTCCAGCTTCTTTGTTTCCAGTGTCTCCCAGCACTCCCCTGGAGGGGGGCATTTGGGTGTTGGGGACCCCAGATGCTCTCTTCCCCCAGCTCACTTTGTATTACATTGCCCATAAGCCACTTCCCTACCCTTGGGAGGAATCCTTGCTCCTATCACCCTCTCCGGAGAGGTAGGACTACATTGCCCATGCACCCAAGCTCCTTCAGTGTTGTTAGTCCTTGCTTCCAGTGCTTCCCACAATCCCCACAGCTTGGGAGGGGGGCTTCCAGATATTGGGGACCCCAGATGCTCTCTCCTCCCCCCTAGCCCATTTTCTATTACATTTCCCATAAGCCACCCGCTGCCCTTCAGAGGAGCCTTTGCTCCTAACCCTCTAGAGAGGTAAGACTACATTGCCCATGCACCCAAGCTATTCCAGCTTCCTTGGTCCCTGTTTCCAGTGCCTCCCCATGCTCCCCTGGGGGGTTTTTGGATGTTGAGGGGGACTGTTGTCTCCCTTCTCTCCCCCACTATGTATTACATTGCTCATAAGCCACCCTCTTGCCCTTTAGCTGGATCCTTGCTCCTATCACTCTCTAGACAGGTAGGACTACATTGCCCATGTGCCCAAGGTTTTCCAGCTTCCTTGGTCCTTGCTTCTGCTCCCAGCTTCCATCCCCATTGAGCCTCCCCCTAATCCATTTAGCTTCCCCCACCCTCCTTGGGTAAGATAAGGGTCCCACTGGTAGGATCTAGAGAACTTGTTGGGGAAGGGTCTTCTCCATAGAGACTTCAGAGTGATGGGGACACATTGGGATGAGAAGATTCCCTTGAATCCAATGGAATCCAGTGGATCCTGTCGGCACTTGAGTTTGGAGCATTTTTGAGGTGATCACTTTTGGGGCACCAGAAGGACCTCTTCCTCCTCTTAGAAGTGGGATGATGGGATGGTAGAGAAGTTTATTTTAGTACATGGAGTCTGCACCAAGTAGCAATGGGATTGTCGTCTTCTACAAGGACCAGACGATTGTCCAGAACTTTTTGCTGATCTTCTGGGAATCCCGACTTGTCTTTCCGTAGCATGGTTATCCCAGCTTGTGAACAATTTTTGCAGCTCGATCCGTACAACTCACTAAGTTTTGGGTTGGTTTTGTTTTGTTTGGGTAGCAAAACAAGTTGTGTGAAGCTGGATAGTTGGTTTAATTTCTGATTTGGTGTATTGTGCAAGGCTAGAAAATGTATTAATTCACTAAGCAGATTAAGGATATGCAGCCAGCCCTTGAGTATTTGGATTAAGGGGGCTGCCTTAACCCTTTGCATTGTTTCCCAGCAACTGTTAAAGTAAATTGCAAATATTTGGGTGATGGGCCTGTTCCAGTTGGCTTTAAACACTGAAGCAGATATTCTTATTTAAGAATAGGAGCTGTTGTGGCACCCCAAGATATTACTGAGCATTGTAAATACTGGGAAGACACAGCTGGATTTTGCATCAAAGCTCTAGAATGTGGGTGTGTTCCTGGGTTATTCAAAACCATTTGAGGCATTAGCATGTTTGAATCAGCCCTGCATCTATGGATCTTGCAAATAATTCGGCTTGCCTGTTCCTTTAACAATGGGATATGGTTGCTATCTACCATGTTTGCAATTCTCAGCTTTTCAAAAAAGCTGGGAAGAAGTCTTTGAAAAGAAAATGTCTCCTTTTTAAAAAAAACGAACAAGTAGGAAAAGGGGAAAGATTTTAAATATGTCAAGATGTACCGAAAAATGCCAGCTTTCAACAGCACGGATGAAAAGAGAAATTCAGTACTTCGGCCATAAAAATGGGCAAAGGATTTTTATGTAATGTAGAAAAAAAAATTCTTATGAAAAAGAGAACCGAAATAACATTCAGGAAAAAGAATAAGAGAAGTCATGGGAATGATTGGAGGGCTTTAGGGAACTGCTTAAAAACAAAACTTTCCAGAAGTGTCCTTGAGTTAGGGAGAGGAAAACAGCAACAAGTTGTTTAAGTTTTTGTTGTGATGGTAAGTGTTTAACTTTCTATTATCTTTTGGCTGCCACATGTTTCTTGATTATTTTGTTCTGACATCTCTTATTGACCCCTCAGGGCTCCCCCAAAATAAAAAAAATAAAATTGACCTCACATGGATAAATGAGCTTTCTGTTTGGGGTGTATGTGTGTGTGTGTGTGTAGAAGTCATATTAAGCCTTGTGTTAGAAAGTATTCCGATTTCTGATGATTTGAGAGACGAGAGAGCCCAGAAAGCTTGTAATGAGTCTCTCTCAGCCACCCATTTGTGCAAAGACTCTGGGTGGCTTATGAGGATTAAAACAACAATATGAATAGTGTGGAAGGAACAGTAGGGGGAACATAATTATTGACAACAGTGCAGACAGATCCAGTGCCCTGTTTGTAGTGCTTTAGGAAAGGTTTATCTTGAAGAACGGTACAATCAGACCTGTACGAATATGGGGAGGGGGGTTGGTATTGCTCTAGAGCTGGGGTCTCCAACCTTGGCCACTTTAAGACAAGTGGACTTCAGTTCCCCCAAATTCCCCAG
>BLBF01000060.1:3344327-3357798 GCA_015471245.1 Laticauda colubrina | reverse complement strand
AATAATAATAATAATAATAATAATAATAATAATAATAATAATAATAATAAAAATAAAATAAATAAATAAAATTGCATTTTGCAGTCGTCCAGTAGCCTTTTTCAAGGCGGTCCTGAATCCAGCTGCTGGATTTGTCTGTTGAGAAATATTCCCAGGACTAAGTGAAGCCTTGGTTTAAGCAGATTTGGACCATTGCCCAGAAAGCTTTGTTCTGGCCACCCACACAGTCCCTCCAAAGGCAGGTTGTCAGTTCAGTCTCTCTCCCTCTTCCCCCGCCTTTTTTTTTTTTTCTGAGCAGAAATCCAAAGTCACACACTTTCCATTTTGGCAACCTGCCTTCCCAATTAACCAATTTTCCTACTCTAATGTACGCTATAGAGTCAGCAAGCAAAAGCAAAGCCAGTTGGGTGTCCTGAAATCAGGACACACAAACTTTATTTGAGTAGCCGTTGAAGGAGAACAAAATAGGGTGGGCCAGGAGTAAACTAAACACAGGCCGGCCTTGTCTTACGACCTTTGATAAGTGAGTTTCTGCAAACTTTCTTGCCCCAGTTGTTCAGCAAATCACAGCAGCTGTTACATTTGTGACTTGGTTGTGAAGTGGCTCCCCTGTTGACTTTGCCAGCCAGAAAATCACAAAAGGATAGCCCACGACCAAAGGAGACTGCAACTGGCATAAGTATGAGTCAATTGCCAAGCGTGTGAAAAACGGAGTCCCTTATTTTCAGTAACTTTGGTCACTTAACCAACTGTTATTAAGTCAAAGGCTGCCTGTGCAGTTGCTTTAGTTTAAATCCAGAAAATTAAAACGTTCCCTGTAGATTCACCCTTTCTGTGCACTGATTTCTTTTCTTCAGTTCTTCAGAAGGCATTCAGAGATATTTTATTTTATTTTATTTATACAAATAAAAACAAATGCTTCTTTTCATTTTCATCTTCTTATGATAGCCTTCTAATTCAAGAGCTTCCCTCCCCTCCTCTCCCTCGCTGTCTATCATGTGGCAGTGATTTTCTAACCTACCAGTTTTGTGAGTTGTGTCAGCTGTTGGTGGGAAAAAGAAAGTTTGACGTGCCAAGACTTTACATGGAGGAAAAACTAATGTTGATTTATGTGTGTGTGTGTATGTGTGTGTGTTCCTGCATTGCATAACCAGCAGTTTTATTTTAACTGGGAGACTTTGTGAATTTTGGGTGTTTGGGCGAAGATGGGATGGGGAAGGGATTTCTTTTCATAACTGGCATTTTAAGGAAGCTTGTGGGGGGCGGGAAGCAAACAAACCCTCTGTCAACCGGTGAAAAGATCTCTTGTTTAAATGTACTAAGCCTTCAGTGGCCAAAAGGGAAGCCAATGAAGAATTGTAGATTCATTCGCCAGGCTAAAAATATCCTGATGTTCCGCCAAAGGGATCCATCTATTTAGCTTCTTTGTGTTGATAATGCTGGCGCTTGGCGTTTGAGACAAAAGAGTAAAATTGCAAATGCTGAGTGGGACCCAGAGGTTGGTGGGATGAGGCTGGGTTCAAATTTGCCTCGATAGGCAGAACATTTCAGTAGCTCGGTTTGCCTTGCTGAAACAAATCCTGTTTCGGAATCGTACCTGTTGATCTATGTATCATTAGGAGAGTATTTCTCAACCATGCTAACCTTAAGCTATGATCTACTGCGGAGGTACAGGCCTGGTTCCCTTCCTAAATCTGTGTGTCTCAATCATATCAACTTTAAACTATGATCTAATGTGGCAGTACAAGCCTGGTTCACTTCTCTAAATCTGTATTTCTCAATCATAGCAACTTTAAGCTATGATCCAATGTGGTGGTACACCCTGGTTCACCCCCCTAAAGCCATGTTTCTCAATCATGGCAACTTTAAGATGTGTAGCCTTCAGCTCCCAGAATTCCCCAGTCACCAGGAAGGCAGTGATATTATAGTCCTCAATTTACAGAAGTTCCCTTAATGTCAGTTTGAAGTGACAACAGCACTGAAAAAAGTGACTTAGGGCCATTTTTCACACTTAATGACCATGGCAGCCTCCCCACATTTCTGTGATTTACATCCAGACGCTTGACAACCGACTCCCAAAATTTATGTTGCTAAGTGAGAAATTTGTTAAGTGAGGTTTTTCTTCCCCATTTCACGATTTTTCTTACCCCGTGTGTTACGTGAGACGTTGCAGTTGTTAAATTGCTAACCTTGGTTGTTAAGTGAATCCGGTTTCCCCATTGGCTTGCCAGGAGGTTGCAAAAGGAGATCATGTGACATTACCTGGGGGACGCTGCAACCATCATAAATGTGAGTCATCACACGTCCAAATGTAAATCATGTTGAACCACAGGGCTGCCGCAATGGTCATAAGTGAGGAAAAAAAGGCATTTCGTGAGTGCCTTTGTAGCTTTGAACAGTCCTCAGAAAAACTCTCACACAGCCTTTTCATAACAGTTGCTGGAATTCCATTCTTCATGTTCAGTTTCCTCTCTTACTTTCTGAGCATTTCTGCATGGAAAAACAAGACCATCATTTGCACAAATAGATGTCATTATCCAAGTCATCGGTGTGAAGGACACACGTCAGCTGCCAAGAGCTTTTGAACAACTAATGTTGCGTTGAAGGACAAGCATCATCATAGTTTATTCAGAAGAACACTGGGTTATCCCACTTGTTCCTCTGTTTATATATATTTTTATTATTTACAACCATAAGTATGCAACACAGTGGAACTGTTTTGGCATTACATTTGCCATACATGCAAAAATATTACTAGACCATTAACATTCATGTTATTGATACAGTGTTTACTTAAATTCTATTCATCCTGGTTATTTTTGTTCCAATTTTCCCTTCTTTTTTTTTACAACCTGTGATGACCCAGTGTAGGATACAAAATAAACAAAGTCATATAAACAGGTGAAACCCCTTTTATTCCTTCAATGTGGCTTCAATCAAAGCTCCAAATATCCTTGACTGGAGACAAGAAAACTCCCCCCACAAACAGTTAGGAAAAGAAGGAAATGCCATTTAAACTAAAAAATACCTATAAATTATAAATAGCAAAAACAACACAAACCACACTGAAGCAATTAAGGGAACCAGGCAAGATAAGGGCTTGAAGACATCCACAGATATTGGAATACACACTGGGAAGACGCCAAATTCAGATAAGATAAGGAACGGACAGACTAGAGATATTTTCACACTTTCTTTCCAGCACTGGCCCATTCGCATGACCGTCCTTTGAAACAGCTGCAGCCCATGAAGAGGATTAAGGCCCCTTTCCTCTCCCCCCCCCCCTGTAAGACACCATTCACATCTCTCCCTTATCCTCTCCTCCCTGCGTGCCCTAGGATGGAGAGGGGATGGGCTTGGGTCCTTCTCTGACTGCCCAGCCGGTCTCTGCCCTTCCCCAGCTTCCTCCACAACCTCTGGAGCCACACTTCCACTCCCTGTCGGCTGTTCCTCTTCTGCCTCCGAGTCAGCCTCCACCACGGGGCATGACACAACCATTGATAAAACTTACTCCAGGTTTCATCATAATCGGATTCGCTCTTGTTTTTCAAATCTAAGCTTAGCCTTTCCGATTCTGCGCAAGCCATTGTTTTCCTGATTATCTCTCTTTCTGGTTTCATTCTTCAAATATTGTGCACATATCATTCTCGCCGCTGTCAATACATGTATTATTAAATATGGTATACCTTTCCTATAACCTTCTGTCATTATTCCCAAGAGAAAAAATTCTGGTTTAAATGGAATATCCTCTCCCACTTGTTGAATCAGTGTGAGTGTTTTCCCGTGGCCCCTGAAATTTCACGAAATGAGGCAACCAAAGACCCATGGGTGGAGATTGGGGTGTTTCTTTCAGCATAAATTATTTGTGGCTCAGTAGAAACGTCTTGTGATTTCATTCCTAGAATGGAATGGAATTGAACTGAATTGAATTCTTTATTGGTCAAGTGTGGTTGGACACACAAAGAATTTGTCTTGGTGCATATGCTCTTAGTGTACATAAAAGAAAAGATAAATTCATCGAGTCAAGAATCATAAGGTACAACACTTAATAATAGTCATGGGGTACAAGAAGCAATCAAATCATACTAGGAAACAGTCGTTATAGATAGTTAAGATACAAGCAACAAGGTTACAGTTATACAGTCACAAGTGGGAGGGAATGGGTGATAAGGAGTGATGAGAAGGTTGATAGTAATAGTAGTGCAGACTTTGTAAATAGTTGGACAGTGTTGAGAAAATTATTTGTTTAGTAGAGTGATGGCATTCGGGAGAAAACTGTCCTTGTGTCTAGTTGTTCTGGTGTGCAATGCCCTATAGCATCGCTTTGAAGGTAGGAGTTGAAACCATTATGTCCAGGATGTGAAGGGTCTGTAGATATTTTCACAGCCCACTTTTTGACTCGTGCAACATGCAGGTCCTCCATGGAAAGCAGGTTGGTACTAATTGTTTTTTCTGCAGTCCTAATTATCATTTGAAGTCTGTGTCTGTCCTGTTGGGTTGCAGAGCCAAACCAGACAGTTATAGAGGTGTAGATGACGGACTCAATAATTCCTCTGCAGAACTGGACCAGCAGCTCCTTGGGCAATTATTGGGTGGTTGTCAGTATTCAATTCCTGCCTTTCCTTTTTGTTTCCTTCTGTTGCATAAAGGACGCAAGCGTGGCTGCTTGGGGAATGGCAATGGAAGCAGGCCAGTTGACGGAGATGGTATCTGTGCAAGGTCGAAATAAATCACAGTCAAACAGGAAGGGCTTTGGGGTAAAAAAAAAAAAAAAAAGACGAAATTAATCCTGTATTATTCCAGGTACTCAAATGGAGTAAAATGTAGGCAGGTTCATTTAGTGACTGTTCAAAGTTACAGCGGCACTGAAAAAGGGGGACTTATGACCATTTTTCATACTTACAACTTTTGCAACATCCCCTTGGTCACATGATAGCTTGGCCACTGACTCATGTTTATGACGGTTGCAGAGTTCTAGGTTATATGATCCCTTTTTGGGACTTTCTAAAAAGCAAAGTCAATGAGGAAGCCAGAGTCACTTAACAAATGGTGTTTACTAACTCATCAATTCACTTAACAATTAACAGTCCTAAAATGGGGCAAAACTCACTTAACAGATATTTTACTTAGCCACACAAAAATGTTGGGCTCCATTGTGGTCATAAGTCGAGGACTATCTGTATGTATGTCCAACTATTTGTAGAGGTCAGTTATTCAGTTCAGTTGCAAAATAGTTTTGCATTATGCAGTACGTACAAGAGACAAGGCAAAATGTAAAATAAATCTATTTCCTTCCTAGATGCGGGCTCTTTTGAGTGAGTTCAGGCCTGTCTTATAGACAAAGCTGCAATTGTCTTACTGACAAAAGTCTCGATTTAATTCTTATTTATTTCAATTGTTTGAATAATTGTTTTTCAATTGTTCTATTGTCAGGTTGCGAGCCACTCAGAATTGCTTCAACTGTCAGATGGGCAGCATTTAAATTTAATAAAAGCATACGTAGATTGAACAAATGCATTCATAAATGAATGTAACACATAAATATAATGAATTAACCAGGCTTTGCAAATCAGACGAGTTTTGTTTTCGTATTTCGGCTGAACCTGTGGTGTGAATCAAACTTTTTTTATTATATGCTCAAGTTTAAGGGTGATGCTTTCCTGTATTTACCTTTAAGAGATAATATCTAACCAGGTTGTGGGGTAGTTTGTCTTCAAATCTCAAGCTTTTATCACTGTGTTACTTAAGCATTTTGGAAAATGTCTATTTTGAGTGCTCACCTCTTGGGGATTTGATTTGGTTTATGTCAGTCATGGGGGGGTCTTAAAGAATAGAAGAATAAACAGTGAGAAAGGAATACAACAATGTTGGCTTTATCCGGTAATATTAACTTCGATATTATCTGTATCTGGACCAGGTAAACATCTGGCAGCTATTCTTCTTATTAGAGATAGTCTTATATGCTGATAGATTTGATAACAGGACCCAAAGAAAGCCAAATGTAATAGGCAATTTTAATTTAGGATGTTTATAGCTGCAATCTGGAACTTGCTTTTTTTTTTTTCTTTTTTTTTGAGGTGGAAATGAACTGGGTAACCGTGAGACACTGTTACCCATTGGAGTAGGATATTACTTTATTATTTCAAAGCGAATTGTGAACATCTCATGTTACATTGTACATGTTTTAGTGTATAAATAAAATTGGAGAAAGCAGTCCGGCATAATCTTCGAAGGAATGGTAACATAAAAATAAACCAAAAATCTCCACCCTAATTTAGTTTTCTTTGGCAAGGCTGAGGATTGACTCCTTGTTTGTAATTCTTGAGAACAGTTTTATTTCCAAGATGCTTCTGTTGTTCAATATTAAGTAGTAGGACTCTTGCAGCTGGCTTAATTTTTTTTTAAACAAAAATGCGTTTTCTATTTTCTGTCTCCAGAGCAGTGTGTGTAAATCTTGGCTCCAAGTTCTTAACAATTGCTAAGGAGAGCGGTCTTAATTTATAATAGCTCAAAACCAGAAGGAATCTAATCTGGTAGCAGTTTTTTCTCGCCATTATGTTTTATTAAAAGGCATAACTTTTCATGAGCTACAAGGGTGGGTAGAATAGATGTAAGATTTAAATGGGGATGAAATAGGGAAGAGAAAGGCTGATGCAGGTTAACACGTGAGCCAGGTTTTAAGTGCCCTATCAGTTAAGAATTGCTATGCATTAAAAACCCATTTCAGATAGCCTGAAACCTTTTGCTGTGAATCCAACAATCGTCTGGTCAGTGGTGCTGGTTAAACACAGATAGTCCTAGACTTACAACCGTGATTGGGCCCCAAGCTTCTGTTGCAAAGCGAGGCAATTGTTCTGCGAATTTTGCCCCATTTTATGACCTTTCTTGCCACTGTTGTTAAGTAGTTGTACTACTTAACACTGTACACTGTTGTCATTGTAGCTGTTAAGTTAATAACCCTGTTGTTAAGTGAATCCAGGACTATCTGTACTCATTTTCTTGCCTCTTCGTGTGTCTGATGAAGCCAGCTCCTTCTGCTTCTTAGCAGACGTAAGACAAGAACAACCCCCCCCCCCCCCCAAGCAGGAGACCCGACACCATTTCTGACAGTTGGCAGTCCAGTCTCTTCTTGAAAACCTCCAGTGATGAAGCTCTCACAACTTCTGAAGGCAACTTCTATTCCTTTGGTTGATTGTTCTCCCTGTCAAAAAATTTCTCCTTATTTCTAGGTTGAATCTCTCCTTGATCAGTTTCCATCCATTATTCCTTGTCTGGCCTTTGGGTGCTTTGGAAAATAGGTAGACCCCTCCTCTCTGTGGCAGCCCCCCCCCCCCAAGAACTTCTGGGGGTGCTGCTTTGTTGACCCATCTATTCATAAAAGGACTGCCTGGACATAATCTTAGAAAGCATTCATTCACCAATGATGACATTTCCTTCCAGGAAGTTGTCTACACCCTGATAAGATCTCTATGAGGCCCAAAGGCCTTGTTGGAAATAAATAATGATACTAGCATTTTACTTAGCAGAATGCCAACTTCCTCTTTATTTTATTTTATTTTTTAAATAAAGCATTAAAATAATACATTTTTTTTTCCTGAAATCACAAAGGACAGGAAATCTAGTGAGCACTAAAAGTGGAATTTGGAACACATCATAGCGTTGACAAAGTATTACCCAAAACAAAGCAATCCATGTAATGGCTTAGCTGAGTATATGGACCCATTAGCAGGCCAGAATAATGATGCAATTAAGTGTCACAAGTCCCTCCTCAATTACAAAGCCCTTGAGAAGGGAGGGTGGCAATTTCAGACTAGCTACTCTCTTGACCAATTGACACCACCGTGTTTTGTTTTTTTTTAAATAGGAAGATAATAAGAATAAAAAAATTGCTTGTAATTACCCCCAAAGAAGATGCTGTGGCTTGAATGACCACACCCTGGAAGGAGTCATGCTTCCTGTGTCATAGGACTTAACCCTTCCTCCCATTTGTCCCCTGTGACATTATTTAAGAGAGTTACCTGATCTGCCTTCCACTCTGGACGATGTGATTATTTTGACCACACTGTGTGCGCGAAGATTTGTGCGGTACAATATAATGATTTTTGGAAAGTGAGGAGTGTACAAACCCACCTATCCGTGCTGTTTTGATGGTGGTGTAACACAGGAAATCATCTCTCCCGCAGTCTTGAGTTCTTAGCTGTCACTATAACATACAACCTGACTTTTCCTTTTGAGTAATAGTGTTAAACGGAGGAGGCCTATTTTTTAATTTCTCCCAGCTGACTTAAGCTAGCCTTCTGCTTGTGTTAAATTTATATTTATATAAAGGGAGACTAGTATGGATCTATTTCAAACTATTTAGCTCGCGTTGAATTCGAACCAGATTCGAACCAGAAGGGTACGGCTAGCTGACAATAGCTAAAAAGCTTGAAATAGATCGATACTAGTCTCTCTTTATTTCTTTGTCGGGAAAATATAAATTGAACACAAAAATAGTTTGTCGCGAAAGCGACTGCCCTGCGAAGGCTCCTGGGTTGGGGCTGAAAGACGAAAGCAGGAGCAGAATGCTCCATCTCATAGTTGGGTAGACCAGGTTGCCCCTGACAAAAATCACTTTAGCTTTCTGCTTCTTAAAACACTTTATATATGATGCTGAGACACTCATCTTGCAGAATATCAGTGCTTTGAATCAGGTTCCCCACTGCCCATTTTATCTGTAATTAGGAAGTAAAATTCATTCTGCCTTTATACTGTGTAAACAGTAAGGGTCATGTGTATCCAAATAAGTTTATTTGGTTTTCTGAACTGAAATGGTACACATTAAAAAAAGCATGAATTTTTTGTCTCAAGCTTAAACAACTGTTGATTGGCTCGGCTTCACATTTTTGTAAACCTCTTGCTTTCACAAGGGGAAGCTTCTGATGGATTCTTGAGGCAAATGTTCCCTGTATACACGATGTATAATGAAATGGAGGAGAGATCTTGTGAAGGCGTTAATCCTGGCAAGGTTAATAGTAGCTATTGAGCATTTTTCTTGCAGATTTGGTATACGGTTTTCGTCTGCACTAAATTACACACTCCACGTGTTTGCTTGCTTTAAGCGCCGATCAATTTTTGGGGCCAAAGTCAATTACAACTTTCCTTAATCCTTGCTTAACAGGATTCAGAAAAGCCATCTCTCTCATTTGGGGAGTGGGAGAAGAAGAAACCCAATCAAAACTTTCTCCAGTAATACGAAGATTTGACATTTCTCTCTCACTGCTCATCCCAACCACAAGGAAGGACTTTAAATTTGGGCACACTAGCTCCGAGCCAAGAGGGATTTTTTGGGATTGTGGATGGTATTTTTGGATTTGGAAGCTTGAGCAACCTTCTCCTCATCTTTTGCAGAGCTGCGTTGCATCCCCGGGCAATTCACTTGCCGTAGCGGTTCAGTCCAGTGCATCCCCTCCAAGTGGCAGTGCGATGGGTGGCCCACCTGTGATGATGAAAGCGATGAAGTTGGCTGCCCAAGTAAGTGCCCCCCCAAAAAGAACACAGAACAGAAAGCGTAGAGTCCTAGGCCTGGGAGGGGCCTTGGAGGTCTTCTAGCCCAACCCTTGCTCAAGGCAGAAGACTTTCTGCCAGGGGTGTCAAACTCAAGACCCGGGGCCCGGATCTGGCTGATGGAGTGCTTAGATCCGGCAGGCGGGGTGCTTAGATCCGGCCCACAGGGCTACCCTGAAAACAGCAAAGGACTAGCCCAAGATGCCTCTACCAGCAAAAACTGAGGTTAGCAGGGCCACGTGAGCCCTCCCAAGCTCCGTTTTCTCTGGCAGAGGGCTGTGGGAGGCCATCACAGCCGAAAACAGAGCTCAGAAGCCCATTTTCTCTGGTAGAGCGCTCGGGCCACCACAGACACCCCTAACACGAGTGATGTTGAGCTGGCCACGTTCCCCATGAACCCCCCGAGGTCAAACACTGCCCTGATGTGTGATGACCCAGGACATGACATAAAAATAAAAAAGTCACAAAAGTAGAATAAATTCCCTTTAATACTTTCAACTTAGGCCCCAATGTCCAATTATCCAATTATCCTTGCCTGCGTATCACATTCTTCCAAAAAACAGTCTATGAAGGGAGTAAATGCAGTCTGAACCCAAAGTAAAGTTAATTAGAAATAAAAAAAAATCCAACACAAACCACACTGAAGTAATTAACACAGCAGGCCAGGATGATAAATTGCAAACTTCCACAGGATAACCAGCAATCACAGTTGGGAGGACACCAAAACCCAGATAAGCCTGGACAAAGATAATGCACACTTTGCTTCCAGCAAGCAGCTGTGTAAAACACCCCATTTATATCCTGTTCTCCCAGCTGCAACTGATGAAAGGAATCAGGGCCTTTTTCTCCCCCATAAGCCACGTTGCTCCCTTCTCCATTCCTCCCTGCATGCCCTAGGATGAAGAGGGGATGGCCCTGGGTCGTCTTCTGAGTGCCCAGCTGGACTGTGCCCTTCTCTCCGTTTCTTCCACAGCCACACTCCCACTCCCTGTCAGCTGCTCAATCTCCCCCTCAGAATCAGACTCTTACAAGGGCATGACATGAGGCGGCCCTCAATGAAATCGAGTTTGATACCCCTGCCTTATACCATTCCAGTCAAATGGATTATCCAGTCTGTTTGTTTGGGGTTTGTTTGTTTTTTGTATGATGGGAGTACCCATCACTCCAGGAGGCAAGCTATTCCATTGACTAATTGTTCCACTGTCGGAAAATTTTTCCTTAACTTACTCCTAACTTTAACTAAAGTATTGGGAAAGAACAGGGAAGTCTGTGTGGTAGAATCACAGGTTATAATAGAGAGTGGAGTAGAGAAGTGGGCTGGCTTGGATTCACTCCATGGGAAGGAGCAGCAGAGGCCAGACTCTGGAAGCCTTCACCTGCCTTTTCCCAGGAGAACGCAGTCAGTCTGGGGAGGTTCTTGTAAATAAGAGGTCAACAATAAAGTGCTTTGACTTTATTGCATGGAGTTGTTTTGGTTCCTTGCCCCAACAGTCTTTTTCTAGGCTCCAGGACATTCATCATAATTTTTGTCAGCAAAAACTAGGGAGGAAATAGAATTATATTGTGTGTGTTTCTTTCTTCCATCTCATCCAGAAGCTTTGTGACAAATTAGTTTGCAGCCGGAGAGTAGAATTCAGATACCATGAATGTGATCCTCCCTGTAAGCTGTGGTCTACTCCTGAAAAGCATTGCACTTTGAAATGCGGTAGTTGTGCAGCTGAAAAGAATTTCTGTGTTGCTTGCTTACTTTAGGTTAGCTTGTGTTAACTTTTATTTTCTTGTTTAAAAGTTTCCTTCTCATTTTTTCCATACCTAGATGTACATGTACATGCTTGAATAAGGAAGTAAGGGCAGAATGAGTCCACATGTCCACTTCTAACCTCTTGTGGGTTTAAATACCACACACTCCTTGAATCCATAGCCATTTTCTTGATGTCCTGGAGAAACACTTTGGACAAGTTTATTAGCCATTCCAGTCAGCTCTTCCTCCCCCTTTCCCACCCCAATTTTAATCAAGTTTAACACTTATAGTTGTATTCTTGGTTTTGTTTTGTTTTTTTGTTTTAACAAGGAAAGTCCCCTGCCTTCCCAAGGCCAAATAATATCCACAGAATCTCTTCTGCTCCAAATGGCTGATCACTGGTTGTGTTTTCTGCCCTTTGGAGGCAGGAAATGTGAAAAGTTTGCATAAGCTCCAAATCAAGATTAATGGTGCTTTGCAAGCCAAGAACTCCACAAAACTCAGAAAAAAATAAAGTCCTGTTTCCAGTAAGTTCTTGAACTCCACCCACTAAGATAGGTGGGATCCCCATAAATTTTAAGTATGGTCTTCAGCAGCAAACCATTGCCCACCCCTTCTCTCAAATCTAGCGTAAAATCCATGGAGATGAATCAAAGTTCCGCTTCATAGAAGTGCAGCTGAGTTATTATTATTATTATGTTTTTAAAAATAAATTGCCTTTGACTGAAGCTGAAAAACCAGAAAGTTGAGTGAGATTAGCAGAGAGGAAGACTGCAGAACAAAGTTTTGTATAGTCAGAGCAGCCAATAAGATTTCGTAAGAGGCATCTCTTTTTAAAAAACAAAACAAAACTCTTTTCAGTTGTTTTTTTCTCCTAATCTATACAAACTAAAGGAGACAATTACTGTTGTTGTGGAGAAGTTGTGATATTCCAGTTTGATGATTTTGTAGCCAACCGTCGCTTCTCTTGCAGTTAGATTTACTTGTTCTTCATTGAACCCCTTCAGCATCTCATTGGAGATCCAATTTGCTGCATTTTCTCAGCCAAGCAATATCTTCAGTCGTTTTTTTATACAGCCTCTTTTCTGTTCCTCTGCAGCCCAAGAATTTAATCTATTCGGTGTCTTAACACAGCCATCAAGAGCTCCTTGTGACAGTTTCAATCTCCAGCCCTCGTTTTACTCCCAGCCTCTCTCTCAGTTACATAAGTTTTCTTACAGTTGAGCCTCAAATTCCCTTACAGCATCTCGAGAACCAAATTAAATCAAAGCTTTGTAGCTACAAAGCCTTTTGGGGCCGGAAGAAAATTCTTGCTTTTGCCTCCAACTCTCCTTTCCATTTCTCTCCCCAACGCCCCTAAACCCAGCAATTTCCAGATCTTTGATCTCCTGCTCTGAAAGCTCACTAATGCTCTCTCTTGATCACATACTTGGCATTGCTGGAAGGATTTATGCAACAGGCAGCCTCGGTCACATGAACGAAGTAAGGATTTAGCTGCTTTGGAGGAATGAACCGTTTGGCCAGTTCCAGCAAGAACACCCAAGCTTTCAAAGCCTCAAGCCTGGGTATTTCTATGGTGGGTGTGTTTCAGGAGTTTCTCAAGCTTTTTCAGCCCGGTGGGAGCAATGGGTTCTCTTTTGTGTGTACTTGGCAACGACACTGTGGAGCTGCTGTGCGCCCACCTGCAGTCCAGGAGCTCCTGCTTAGAACCTCTTGCAGAGAATGACATTTTTCTCTCTTGCAGCTTCTTGTTTAGAAGAAAGAGAAGTGTCTGTCAGGAAGAGATACTTTATGCACTGCCCTGGGTTATTTAAAAATAAATTAAATCTCCTCTTCTTCCTCTTCCTCTTCTTACTCCATCCTATGCTAAGCACATTGGACGACAGGCGTACACCACAGATCTTGGTCTGCAGCTACAGTCTCCACATCCTTCCATTTAACATGGATATTTTTCTGATCTTCCCGAAAAATTGGCTCATTATTATTACAATTCCTTTCTTCCTTCCTTCCTTCCTTCCTTCCTTCCTTCCTTCCTTCCTTCCTTCCTTCCTTCCTTCCTTCCTTCCTTCCTTCCTTCCTTCCTTCCCTCCCTCCCTCCCTCCCTCCCTCCCATTTTCCCTTCCATTTTCCTTCCTTCCCTTTCTTTCTTTCTTTCTTTCTTTCTTTCTTTCTTTCTTTCTTTCT
>BLBF01000060.1:3302250-3344227 GCA_015471245.1 Laticauda colubrina | reverse complement strand
CCTTCCTTCCTTCCTTCCTTCCTTCCTTCCTTCCTTCCTATTTCCTTTCTACTTTCTCCCTCCCTTCAGCCCTCTTGCTTCTTCTCCTCTCTCTTTAACTCCATCCATCCATCCATCCATCCATCCATCCATCCATCCATCCATCCATCCATCCAATTTCCTTTCTACTTTCTCCCTCCTTTCAGCCCTCTTGCTTGCTTGCTTGCTTGCTTGCTTCCTTCCTTCCTTCCTAACATGGGTGTTTTGACTAAACCCGAGTTGGCTGAGTTTCCACAAAACATTAGGTCAACAGAGGACTGCAAACCACATCACAACAGCTCAACATGAAATGTGATTTAGGGCTGTGCAAAAAAAAATGTTTGGAATCTGAAATATTTTGATGTTTAAAACAGTTTGCTTTTGGGCTTGGGGGTGTTTCGACTCTTTGAAGGCTTTCCAGTTTAATTGAGAGAACCTGCTTCAACTTGAAGCCATTGTTTCAGCCTCCAAGGAAAACGTCCCAACCTCAAAATATTCCCACTTCGTGAATTTCTTTGTCTGTTCCTAGCATGAATCCAGCTATAGGTCTTGAATTTATTTTCCTCTGGAGCCTATGCTAGTTTGAAATACATGTACCTACATAAATAAAGGAGAATATTTGTAGCTCAGGTTTGACATGAAGGATCCTTGGTGCTCTCTCAATTTGCTTGTTTTCTTGCAGTTGTTTCATGACCCAAATCGGTAACATAATCAGTGCAAGAAAGGAATGGGGTCAGGTGGGGAGGAGGAAGAGGGGGAGGAGGACTGTAGGGTCCATTGTGCTCTCTTTTTTGTTTCATCACAGTTTATATTCACATAATAGATTATGCAACAAGAAATGGGGGAAAAGAACAGAATTCTATGAATGTTTACTTCAAAATAAATCCCATTATGCTTATATATTCATTACTGTGTACAAGATTATACTCTAAATGTAAGCATTGTTACAGAACAAAGCATGCAAGTCTTTTTTTAAAAAGGAAACTTGCTTAAATTAGGATTTTAAAGCAAATATAAGTAAATTCTCAGGTTTCTCCTCAATCAGACTGTGTCCTCATTTACTTAAGATAAGACTGGAAGAAACAAAAGAGTCCAGACCTTGAAAACATGTACTTTCCTTGAAGTTAGATATTCACTCCGAGGTCCTCAATGTCAGTGAACAGATTTTGAAGGACAGAAAAGAAGAAATATTTAGAAAGTGCAATTGTAGGGTCCTTTGTGCTCTTTGAGCTTGCTTGTTTTCTTGCAGTCGTTTCATGACCCAAGTAGGTTACCTCAACTGTGCTAGAAAGGAATGAGATTGGGGAGGAGGAGGAGGAAGAGGAGGACTGCGGGATCCTTGGAGCTCCCTGAGCTTGTTTTTTTTTTTTTTTTGCAACTAGGCAACATCATCAGTGCTAGAAGAAAGTGGAATTTGGAGAGAGGAGGGGTGGAGGTGGAGGAGGAGGAGAACGACGACTATGGGGTCCTTGGAACTCTCTGAGCTTGGTTTCTTTCTTGCAGACGTTTCATTGCCCAACTAAGCAACATCATCAGTGCTAGAAGAAAGTGGAATTTGGGGGGAGAAGGAGGAGGAAGAGGAGGACTGCGGGATCCTTGGAGCTCTCTGAGCTTGGTTGTTTTCTTGCAGATGTTTCATTGCCCAACTAGGCAACATCATCAGTGCTAGAAGAGAGTGGAATTTGGAGAGAGTAGGGGTGGAGGTGGAGGAGGAGGAGAACGATGACTATGGGGTCCTTGGAAGTCTCTGAGCTTGGTTTCTTTCTTGCAGACATTTCATTGCCCAACTAGGCAACATCATCAGTGCTAGAAGAAAGTGGAATTTGGGGGGAGGAGGAGGAGGAAGAGGAGGACTGTGAGGTCCTTGGTGCTCTCTGAGCTTGGTTGTTTTCTTGTAGGCGTTTCAAACTAGGTAACCAAGTTACCCAAGCTAGGTGACCCAAACCAGGTAACACTATCATACAATAGGCTGATGAAGTTACTGAAGGATCAGATGATGTAATGCATGTACAGAGGAGGCCCTGGGTATCAGAGGAAGGGTCATTTGTGGAGATATGGATGGAATGGGCATGAGAGGAATATGAATTCTGATACATTTTCTATTGTCTTCATTTCTGTGCCTTCAGCAGCCTTGCTCCTTCCTGTCCATCTCTACAGAAGGAGGGGGGGGGGATTCAGGGGGATTTTGGGTCATGAAACATCTGTAAGAAAACAAGCAAGTTTAGAGACCACCAAGGACCTCCCCCTCCCCATATACCTATGCATGCAATACGTATTTGCAGTTCCACATTTTTGACCCCCTGTTATCTGGCTCTTTTCTGCTGAAGGAGAAGAAGCAACAACAAAAGCTATCTCAAAGCTAAGCAAATATTTGGTAGATCCTCGTTGATATCAGGGTTGCTCAGATGGGGGAAAAGCCCACACAGCCCTAGGCTGCATTAACAGAGAGATAGAATCGAGATCATGTGAAGTGTTAATGCCGCTTTATAATGCCTTGGTAAGGCCATACTTGGAATATTAAATCCAGTTTTGGTTGCCACGATGTAAAAATATGTTGAGATTCCCACAAGAGTGCAGACAAGAGCAACAAAGAGGATTAGGAGATTGGAGGCTGAAACATGAAGAACAGTTGCAGGAATTGGGGATGTCTAGTTTAATGAAAAGAAGGACTAGAGGTGACATGAGAACAGTGTTGCAATATCTGAGGGGCTTCCCCAAAGAAGAGAGAGGGAGTCAAGCCACTCTCCAAAGCACCTAAAGGCAAGACAAGAAGCAATGGGTGGAAACTAATCAAGGAGAGAAGCAACCTAGAACTAAGGAGAAATTTCCTAACAAGTTACAACAATTAATCAATGGAACCACTTGCCTCCAGAAATTGTAAATGCTCCAACAATGGATGTTTTAAAGAAGAGATTGTGTGAAGTGGTGTAGGGTTTTCTGCCTAAGCAAGGGGTTGGACGAGAAGACCTCCAAGGTCCCTTCCATCTCTGTTATTCCATTTTCTATGTCCCAGGGAATTATTCTTGAGGAACTCAGGGTGAGCTGCAGATGCAGAAAAAACATACAGTTTCAGGGCAACTGAGTTCCCTTCCAACTCTTGTTATTCTGAGAAATTTAACTCTGGCTCTGCTCAGCTCCTCCATGAACTGCTAGAAACATTTCCCTGTTTCTGCAACCGATCGTGGAAATGGGAAGATATTGTTCTTGTTTTGCAGGGCATGTGTAAAAATAAGTCAACCCACTGATAGTTTCCAATCCCCTTCAATGATGCCTCCCTTTTTTTGGTTTGTGGCTTTTACAGTCACACATTGAACTCTATTCCTCATTCTTTAGAGATGGTTTCGTTTTTAATTGTTGAAGTCTCCAGTGTTTTGAGTTCTTCATCCTAGTCAGGGAGTTTTGGTTGGCTGCCCCTGAGCTAAATTTTGCAAGATCATTATTTTTTTCCGGTGGGATTATTATTTAATCCAGGGCTAAAACTTCCTGCAAACATCCTTGTTATCTCCCAGCTATTTCACTTAGGTCTCTGCCATGGTTCTCTGTCCCATCTGAGAGGATGGGATGATGGCATCTAGTACAGGTAGGCCTCAACTAACAGCCACAATTTCTGTTGCTAATCGAGACAGTTCTGAAGTGAGCCTTGCCCCATGTTCCAACCTTTCTCACCGCAGTCATTAAGCGGATCGCAACATTTGCTAAGTGAGTAACCCATCTGTTAAGTGAACCCAGCTTCCCCACTGACTTTGCTCATCAGGAGGCTGCAAAAGGGACACTGCAATCATCATAAGTACGAGTTGGTGGCCATTATCTGAATTTTGAGCATGTAAACCACAGGGGTGCTGCAAAGGTTGTGTGAAACTGGACATAACTCCCCTTTTTTCCAGTGCCGTTGTTAATTGGAATGGTCCCTGAACGAGCTGTTGTAAGCCAAGGACCCACCTGTACAGTTTTTCAAGTGGAAGAAGGGCCTGATAATTAACGTGACATCTTACATTGAACGTTTAGGAATACCTCGATAATACATAGGTTACTATCAGCTGATTCTATCTCTCTTTTATTTGGATCAATCTACTTCTGCGCTCTTTGAAGCACGCCCCACCCCCGCCCGGTTTTGAGCCAAAAATTTTGCTGACTCCAGCAGAGTGATAAAAATCATGTTAACATCCAGCTAGCAGTTTGCAGGTGTTCCCTTTTTATCTCCATTATTACATGCTACTACTTACAAAACCCAAGGTGTGATAAGGTATCATAATAAGGTATCATAATAAGGTATAAGAATCCCAGTGCAGAAGAAAACAACACGGGCAAAATAATTTCACTTTTTTTTTAAATCAAAGGAAGAAGAACATTAAGCAAATCTCTAACCTTTGTATTCAGGCCCTTTTGTGTGTTTTCATGACTCAAAAACACAAATCATAGGCCTATTTGAACGTTTGAACAATAGATGATTCTAAATCATTTTCTGGGGAAAAAACTCATGGTTAAATTAAAGTGTGGTTAAATATGGGGGGGGGGGAGACACACCTGTTCATCATCCTTGCTTACCTGAAGCCTCTCGTGCTTACCTTTCTCCTAGACTATACAGGGGACCAACGAATTTATCACGGGAAGGAAAATGTGGATTCCAGGCACAATCGCGGAAGAGGAGGGGACACAACAAGGTTCCACACCATCAACATGGCACAGCCGGTTCGATTTAGTAGTAAGTTGCAGACTTGGAAACAAGAACCAGATCTTGAGGGCATGGAGAAGAGCCTTGAAAGACAGGGAGAAAGAGCTTGTTATCAAGGCAACGGTTGGAAAAGAGGGGCTTTAGCCTAGACCAAGAAAGTAATATGAGAAATCAGTCTCAGACAAGCCCCTCCCTAGTTTCCTCGATAAAGGAAAGGGGAAAGCATATTTAGACTTTTATTGTAGTTGCTATAATAGAAGCCATCCTGACCTAGATGGTGGTGGTTTCTTAGTTTGGACCACTTGGTAGGCAGTCCAAACCTTCTCAAAAAGAGCCGTGATGGTGCAGTGGTTAGAAAGCAGTATTGCAGGCTAATTCTGCTGGCTGCCAGCGGTTCGATCCTGGCTGGCTCGAGGTTGACTCAGCCTTCCATCCTTCCAAGGTTGGTAAAATGAGGACCCAGATTGTTGGGGGCAAGAGGCTGACTCTGTAAAACCACTTTGAAATGGTGCCATGAAGCACTGTGAACCAGTGTAGAAGTCTAAGTGCTATTGTTATTATCAGCATGGACATTTGGTTTAGGGCAGGATTGTCCAGGTTTGGTCACTTTCAAGACTTGTGGACTTCAACTGCCAGAATTTCGCTAGGGAATTCTGGGAGTTGAAGTCCACAAGTCTTAAAAGTTGCCAAGGATAGATATCTCTGGTACGGAGGTAGGAAATAGATGGCCCACTTTTTGGTGTACACTTGGATGGAACTGATGGAACAGCATCCAAGCCACTGACGTAAAAGTGGGGGAAAGGATAACAAATACGTATGGACGAGCAGTCTTCATTTAGCAACTGCCTCATTTAACGATGCTTCCAGTTAACATGGGCGAAGAAAAACTTAAATGTGTAACCAGTCCTAACATGGTCTGTAAATCCATGCAAAGCTGATGCAAGTCATAATCCTTTTGACTTAATGACCACTTTGCTTAATGACCAAGTTGTTGGTTGCAGTTGTATTTGCTAAACAATAAATACACACACCCATACCACCTGTACGTGCGTCAGTTTATGCAGCTATGTATCCTGCCACTAGATAGGAAGAAGTTGCTTCTGACTTTGTGATCAGAAGTAGTTGTGGAGGCTCTACTGTTGCCAGTATGGTCTGGAAGTCATCCCTGGTCAAGACTGAGCACATTACTTACTTCCTACTTAACATTAAACAAAACCTCCAAAGGAAGCAATTCCAATTAACTTCCCTTAGCAAGATATAGTGAACCATTCTTGTTCTTCCATCTTTTAAGATTGAAAATAAATCCCCCCCACTGTTTTTTTGATAGTATAAAGCTAATGCAGCTTGGCCTTTCTCCAAAAGATATCACAAGCCATTTTCTTCTTTGCGCCTAAAAGCCGAAAATGTCTTCAAACGAGAAGATCCACTTCAATCTGATTCCCGGAGGGAGAATAATATACCTAGAAAAGGAAAGGATTATAGAATCACAAATGTTGAAGCTGCTTTAAATTCTGAGTAGAGGTTCAACCTGAAGGCTGAAGGCTTGTTTCTTTTTTTTTCTTTTTTTTTAATCCATTTGGAATCGGTGGGTTGTTGCTTAAAAAGAATCTGGCTTTTTTAAAAAAAAACAAACAACAAGAAACAAAATAGACACACAGAAAAGTAATTTCTCCCAAATCAAACCATTGATCCATCCACCCGAGTGTCAGCAGCTCTCTTGATTGCTGTACATAGTGATCCAGTAGGGCCTTGCTTGCAATTAAACCAGCAATAGGGAGTGCACAAGAATGAAAGATTGATTTTGATTTGCCAGGAAAGATTCAGAATTGCTAGAAGACAAGCAGCTGTATCTCGCAGTCCCCTTGTCCATGATCATTCCAGATAGAGCCTGCCTGTTTTGCATGCCAAGTCTAGAGCTTTTCATTTCAGGCATTTTGAATATAAGCGGTTTTAGAGTGATGTTCTTCCTGCATTGTGTACAGGAAGAGACTTTTTTCCCCAAATCTCTTCCTTGCTAGATTTGAACTAAGGCTAATGCGCTGTGTTTGTCAAGGTTGGGTGGACTTCAACTCCTAGAATTCCCCAGCCGGCATAGAGTTGAAATCCATCCATCTTAAAGTTGCCAAGGTTGAGAAACACTGGCCTGATGTCTTTAGGAATGACTAAAAATATGCATTTTTTGGGGTGTGTGTGTCAGGTTTCCAAGTGATGAAATCCATTTTAAAAGAAAAACCCATCTTCCATCTTTCAAAGTCCATCTTCCAAAACAAATTCTTTTATTTAGGAAATCATCAAATTGGCAAAATCCATGGTAATTCTGGATCTAACACAACCTGGAATTACCCCACAATATTACAAGTTAGAAACAGCTCCCAAAAGTCACATTCTCCAATAGAAGTAATTCAACGTTGCTTGGTGTCATAAATCTCCACCTCAAAGGGCCCAAGCACTGACAGTTTGTTTCCCAGGGGAAGAAAGATCACCTAGCCAAAGCAGACTCTTTTTCTCCATTCCTCCCCACTTCCCTTCCCCCATGACTGCCACAGAGAAGGTAAGAAATAGAATATATATTAAGCCTAACTAAAATGGCTACACTTATGTCAATTTCAGGCTTGACATGTGTGTGTGTTGAGGTCCTAACTGGGTGGGGAATTCTTTTCCCTTTTCTCTTTCATGTTTCCTAGGGAAATGCCCATCAGGTTGGCACCACTATGAGGGCACTGCCAGTTGCTACAGGGTGTACCTAAGCGGAGAGAACTACTGGGATGCTGTACAAACATGCCAGAAGGTGAATGCTTCCTTGGCCACCTTTACCACTGACCAGGAGCTGAAGTTCATTCTGCAGCAAGAGTGGGACTCTGAGGAGAAGACTTTTGGCCGGAAAGATCAACGCCGGTGAGTGAGCATGGGACATCAGCATTTCATTTCATTTCATGAGCCTCTGTGGCGTAGTGGTTAGAGTGCAGTCCTGCAAGCTATTTCTGCAGCCAGCTACCTACAATTTGGCAGTTCAAATCCCACCAGGCTCAAGGTTGACTCAGCCTTCCATCCTTCCAAGTTGGGTAAAATGAGGACCCAAAATTGTTGGGGGCAAGAGGCTGACTCTGTAAACCGCTTAGAGAGGGCTGTAAAGCACTATAAAGCACTATATAAGTCTAAGTGCTATTACTATTTTGGGGAAAAAACAACAACCACTTCGTCTTTTGGGATGGGTGTGTTTCATTCCTTGGAGAGGAACTCCAGGATTCTATTGGAGATATTGAGTTTTGCTTCTGGAGCTGCTGTTGTCATCGCCAGCATTTTATTTGTCAACATCAAATGGTCATCTTACCACCTTATGTTTGCTTGTGCTTCCCTGCTATGTGGTGACAGACAGCCATGAACTGTGTGGAGCAGAAATGAAGGGGAAAATGCTTGTGGAAACCGAAAGTAAATGCTGTATCTGCTTGAGAGGCTGCCTCAAGGTCAGCCAACTGGAAGAAGGAGGGGGCCGCCTGCCAAACTGAGCTGGGACTGACTGTTAAGAAAACACCTTACCTGAACCTCATTGGTTACATTGGGGTGAGCAACGAAGGATAGTTTAGGGAAGGAAAAGTAGAACTTGGGAATTTTGGCAGTTGAATCTCAGTTCTGGCTTTGCAATGCCACATACATTTGATCTCTAACTATACTTTCCTCAAGAAATGGAGCCATTTCTTGTTTCTATTTAGAGGCTTTTAAGTTGTGGCAGGTTTGACACAAACCTTGAACACGTTTAATTTTGCCCACCTCACCCATAGATTTTTAGGATTGAGCGGTGGGTCAATATTTATGTCCTCTGTTATACCAGAGGGGAGATTGGATATAACAATGAACCCTTGGTGCAAAATTTGAACCTGTTTTGTGTGGATTTATTTATTTTTAAATTGCATTAACTTTCTCCAATGCAATTTTATCCTCACTGAAGTGTTACAACTTGTCTTTTTTTTTTTTCCCCTCCTCCTAAATTTCCAACGGAAGGTTTTGGGTTGGATATCAGTTCGTCATCACCAACCGGAACAATTCTCTCGAAGGCCACTGGGAAGTTGCTTATAAAGGCAAGTCTCTAAATCTGAATCTTTGGGCTTAGACTAAAATCAGAACTGTGCTCATGCAGCTGGAATGCACTTTATGTCTCCTCATATATTGAATAATTTCCTGATACATAAAATATGAAAGACCTTCATATGAACTTCCAGAGGGAATGGAAGGCACACCCAGAATTTGCAGGAAAAAAAACAAGCTGTAAACCTGAAGGGAAGT
The DNA here is from genome assembly GCA_015471245.1 of Laticauda colubrina. NCBI lineage: Eukaryota > Metazoa > Chordata > Lepidosauria > Squamata > Elapidae > Laticauda > Laticauda colubrina. The sequence continues at coordinate 3,335,256 of BLBF01000060.1, read as the reverse complement.
TAATTACAAAAATGCATACACTAGAGAAGTATGAATAAAATTATTTTGCCCACTAGGAGAAATGCCAGGCTCCCTAATACAAAAACCAAGTGCAAACTAGATAATGTATCAATGAGTGGACTCCTTGTTGCAGACATTTCACTACACAGCTAGATAACATCATCAATGCTGGGAGTCAGGTGAAGGAGAAAGAGGAGGAATTGAGAAGTCTTGATCTTTGGTGCTTTCTGACATTCATTGTTTTCTTGAAGACCTTTCATTACCCAACGAGGTAACATCATCAGTGCTGGAAGGAAGGAAGGTTTGCTGTCTGCTTGTAACTCCCTTCTAACATTGATGATGCTCCCTAGTTGGGTCATGAAATGTCTGCAAGAAAGCAACCAAGCTCGGAGAGCACCAAGGATCCCACAGTCCCACCACTATCACCACCACCAAATCTTTCTCGCGCTGATGATGTTACCTAGTTGGATCATGAAACGTCTGCAAGAAAGCCACCAAGCTCAGAGAGCACCAAGGACCGTTCATTTCAACCCTGAACTACAAATATTCCCTTCTATTGGTATCAGTAAGTGCCAGGCTCAAGGAGCCAAGGACAATAATTTCTTCAGAGTGGTTTCTTCATTGTTTCTTGCCTGCAGACAGGAATCTTACCAGATTAAAGCCCACATCTGCAAGGTTAGGGAGAGTGCCCCGCAAGGCTCTCTTCCTGTATATCAGGCTGAGTTGCTTCTTTGCTCCTTAAAAAAGACACCTCCCTTGTGTGAGTCAAGTTAAATCAAAGCAGCATGGATCAATCTGTTTAGCTTTTGTTAAGGGTTTTTCCAGCACGGCGTGATCCATCCTCTCTTCCTCCATTTTGTCACTTCAGGCTCATCAGAAGTATTTCTGCCCCCCAATCCTACATTTAGTACATCTCTCTCCGAAAACGAAAACATCCTCTGTGCCCAATTTCAATGCTCCCACTTCCCAATTCTCCGGCACCACGGTTTTCACAGCTGGTACGCAGAGAACTGCTATGAAAAATCGTCCTTCCTTTGCAAGAGAAGTAAGTTAGTCTTTCCCCCACCTCTATTGATAAATCTGCTGGATGAAACACATCAGAGGAGAATTAGCCAAAATAAAGACTGCTTTTTTTTCTCCTCCCCACCCATCCTCTCTGTTCCAGGCCAGACCTGCGTGGATATCAAAGATAACATTGTCGACGAAGGCTACAACTTCACACCTAAAGGGGACGACCCCTGCTTGAGTTGCACATGTCACAACGGCGAGCCGGAGATGTGTGTGGCGGCATTGTGCGAGCGGCCGCAGGGCTGTCAGCATTACCTAAAGGATCCCAAGGAATGCTGCAAATTTACCTGTTCAGATCCTGGTAGGTTCTGGCTTCCCTCGTATCCAGTCTTTATTACAGTCGTAGAACAGCGTCAGAGGGGTAAAATGCAAAGTGTTAGCAATTTTAAAAACTGAAATAAAACATACGGAATTCAAAAAACTAACATAAAACTACAGATAAAATAGATTAACAGAGTTGGAAGGGACCTTGGAGATCTTCTAGTCCAACCTCCTGCTTAGGCAGGCAACTTCAGACAAATGGTTATCCAACATCTTTTTAAAAACTTCCAGTATTGGAGCATCCACAACTTCTGGAAGCAAGTAGTTCCACTGATTAATTGTTGTAACTGTCAGGAAATTTCTCCTTAGTTCTAGGTCGCTTTACTCCTTGATTAGTTTCCACCCATTGCTTCTTGTCCTGCTGTTTGATGCTTTGGAAAATAGCTTGACTCCCTCTTCTTTGGGGCACCCCCTGTGAGATATTGGAATACTGCTATAATGTCTCCTATAGTGCTTCATTTCATCAAACTAGAACATACTGAGTTCCAGTAACTGTTCTTCCCATGTTTTATCCTCCAGTCCCCTCATCATGTTTGTTACTCTTCTCTGTACTCTTTCTCATTTAGTTTCATTAAAACTAATGTGAGGGAGCCAGTAGTATCTGAAGATGCTTCTGTGGTCATGTCCGGTGGGAAAAATAAATATAAAAAGTGAGTCAGTTTGATCTAGTGGTGAAGGCACCAGGCTAGGAACTTGGCGTTAGTGAGTTCTAGTCCTGCCTTAGCCATGAAAGCTGGTTGGGTGACTTTGGACATCAAGACTTGTGACTTTGGACATCTAGAGATGTTGAGTTCTAGTCCTATTTTAGGCATGAAAGCTGGCTGGGTCAATTTGGGCCAATCCCCAAGAGATTGGGAATTGTAGTCCTGCCATAGGCATGAAAAGAAAACAGGTCATTTTGGGCGAATCTCCAGGAGATGGTGAGTTCTAGTCTCGCCTAAGCCACAAAAGCCGGCTGGGTAACTTTGGGCCAGTCCCTCTTTCTCTCAGCCCAACCCACCTCACAGGATTGCTGTTGTGGAGAAACCAGGAGGAGGAAGATGTGTCGGACAATTCACCCCCTTGAGTTATTTATAAAAAGAATAAAAGTGGGATGCAACGGCTAACTCAAACGACCGCAATGAAAAGCTAATTCTCTTGATATTCCAACAAATCCTCTTGCAGATGGCAACAGCCTGTTTGATTCCATGGCCAGCGGCATGCGCCTCATCGTCAGCTGTGTCTCTTCTTTCCTCATTTTGTCCCTCCTGCTCTTCATGGTCCACCGGCTGCGACAGAGACGCCGGGAGCGCATCGAGTCTCTAATTGGAGCCAACCGTAAGTGTGCGGGTTCACCTTTTTCTGAAGGACGCCTACGGGGAAGTTTGGGTGGCTCAAAGTTTTTGGACTTTCCATGATTTGCCTCTGTGGGGTCTTTTTAGTTTAATTTAGTTTCCTTAATTGTCATTGCACCTCACACTGTGAAATTAAATGCCATCTTCAATGTACATTATGTCGATGAAAATAATCACAAACACACATCCTTCACATTCTATACATCGAATTGAAGGCCCCCCAATATTGCATTAATATTGCACTTTACAGGATAATTCAAAAGAGTTACTGCCCTGGGATAGAAGCTGTTTTCCAGCCTGTTTGTCCTTATTTTTATTCGTCTGTACTGTCTGCCAGATGGTAATAGTTCAAATAAAAAGGGTGCCCAGGTTGAGATGGATCTTTGAGAATGTTTTGAACTTTCTTCAGGCAGTGGGAGTATAAAGCTCTTCCAAAGAGGGGAGAGGGCAACCCAGGATCCTCTGGGCAATGACCTTAACCCTTTGGAGCGCTTTCCTATCTGCCACAGTGCAATTGGCAAACCATACAGAGGTGCAGTAAGTTAAGATACTCTCTATGGTGCAGTGGTAGAAGGTCACCAGTCGTTCTTCATTCAGTTGTTGTTTCCTGAGAAGTCTCAGGTAGTATAATTTTGGAAGACAATTCTCGAAAACACGGTGTCCTCAACCCCCAGTTTGTGGATCAGCATCGGTCTGCGGCATGCCAGAAACTGGGCCCTGGAGCCATTTTGCCCTGGCACCTTCAGGGCTGCCACAGCGGAGATGAGTCGAGCCATGGGAACAGGAAGGGCGGCTGGAGGCAGAGATAGTTGGCGGATTGTAGCCAAAATAAAATTCTTTCCTCTGGGAACCAAGGACGTTCCCACCAGATGCAAGGAGCTGGGATCTGAGACCAAATGAACCTTGGACTGTGACCTGATTTTACCATGTGATGGATTGCATGGGCAGGGGGAAGAAATCTTGACTTTTTCCTCTTTTTTAATTTTAAAAATAAACTTTGTTAAACATTAAACATATTCACACATTACAAAACATTTAGTTAAAAACAAAACCAAGACGAAAGAACATATCCAATAAAAGCAAAACATGTACATATACATTTCCAATTGCTTAAACAGTGTATTCCTATCAAATTATTTTTTAATGCTTATTTCCTCTATCTGGATAATGCTCTTATTATTATCTTATCTATTTTCTCTTCCCTATCTATTCACTCGCTAGTTTCTATTTTTTATCCAATTATATCAGTTTTCCCAAACTTTAAAATATTTTGAGTCTTCCTTATCCTTTAACTTTTGAGTGAGTTTGTCCATTTCTGTGCAGTCATAGATCTTCTGAATTATCAAAGTATCTGTTGGCTTCAAATACTTTGATAATTTATAAATCTTTACTTTTAACTGGAGGGGAAACTCGGTGGGGTGGGGTGTTTGGAGTCTGGTTTCCCCAGATGCGCCAATATGACGTTTTCCTTATTTCATTAATCTATTAGATATTCCTAGCTTTCATGTTTTTTGTCTAACCTGTCAGCATTCCAGAAAAACTCAACTCCAATTAAAAACTCAGAGACAGGCATCCCCTCAAAATTTTCTTTTATTACAGTAGGCACATCTGGGATAATCCGAATCTGAGAGTTTCGGGTTTTCCCTTTCATAATTCAAAAGCCCCAACCAAGCTGCACACATCAGTCCACCACATGGTCCAATCACCAGCCATCCCAACTTGAGACATCCCTTCAACCACTCCTCCTCCAGGTGCAGGAATAACATGATGTTCTGACCCACGCCCTTTTCCAACAAATCAAACAATCAATCATGAATCAATCAATTCAAAGGGAACAGAAACCTTTTAATGCTTCTGCAAAATAATTAGCTGTGATAATCACAAGCCTTGCCAAACTGCGCAAGACTTGCCAAAAGATAACAGACACAAAATAATTTGCAATACAAGAATCTTCAAATATAAACTCAGGATACTGGAATGTCCACGAGGCTGGAGTTTCAAAAATGTCTTTGCCTTCTGCAAAGAACTTTCGTTTCACAGCTGGCTTTTATCATCTTGAAGGAGGAGCCATTACCTTGCAGCCTTACTCCCGAGTCGCCCATGCTGTTGCAGCTGCTCTTTCCTGTGAGCAATCTTGCGGGCACGTGTACTTGGCACAGGCTCCTCATCACTGCTACCAGCCCCCACAATCTCTGAAGGCAGCAGTCCATTCCCTAATGATCCTGGCCCCTCATCTGAGTCCTCGCTCTCCTCAGCTGTCCACACCTGCTGCCGGCTAACCACAACACATGACCTTGACCGAAGAGAAGAATGCTATTATGTCTAGCTTACAACACTCTACCATTCCCCCCTCCTACTTTCCCAGGCCCAGAAATGTGGCAGTGTGGAAGCTTCCAGTTGGTAATATGGCTTCCAAAGCTGACACAACCATTGATAAAATAATTTGCATATCTTATAATATTCAGATTGCTCCTTGTCTTTAATTGCAAGCATTAATCTGTTCCTTTTTTGCACATTTTAATATTTTCCCAATTACATTTTAATTGGTGGGAATCTGTTCACTTTTCTAGTTTTGAGCAAATACTATTCTGGCTGCAGTTAGTGCCTTATAAATCTATACCTTGAGGAACATGCCAGCCTTGGAGTTTTGATTCTGTTGGGGGTGTTACTTGCAACCCTGACATGAAGCCGTGGGGTTCAGGCAGCCCACGAAACCATGCCTCTTCCGTTCCACGGAAAAACCTCTGTCCACGGAACCAGTCCCTGGGTTCCCCAAAGGTTGGAGGCCGCTATTGTAGGGATTATACCTGACATACAGGTAGTCCTCAACTTACAAACCTGTGCTTAGTGACCGTTCCAAGTTAGAACGGCACTGACAAAGATGGACATTTTTTTCACACTTAACAACTGTTGCAGTGTCCCCACCGTCACGTGATCAAAATCCGGTCTCTTGGCAACTGGTTCATATTTATGACGTTCAAGCAATTCCCTTTTGTGGCCTTCTGCCCATCCAGAGTCAACGGGAAGCCAGATCCACTTAACAACCATGTTACTAACTTAACAACGGCGGCAGGAAAGGGGTTAAAACGGGGTCAAAATTCCCTTAACACCCTCTCTCACTTAGCGGCAGAAATTTTGGGTCTCAAGTCGAGAACTAGCTGTATTTTTGTCTTGTTAATCTGCCTGCTGTTCCAACCACTATGTTTCTTAATCCTGTGCAGTTTTCTGCTGACATAGGAAACATGATTTAAACCCAGGGGGAGGGGAGGATTAAAATCATAACTAAGAAAAATTACAAATTTTTAAAAGTTTTAAATTTTAATAATGGAATGTGCAGAAATGGGTAGATTAACATTAGCAGTTAGAGAGCAAGAAGGAAAAGAATATTTTAAGAGATGGAGTTTATTTTACCAATGGTTAGATAGAAAAGAGGAAAGCTGAAGTATAATTTAACAGTATAATTAATCATTATAGAATGACTTTTAATATGAATTAAAATGGGTGAGAACTAAGATTTGCTCTGAAGGATAATGTGGGTTCGAAACTAAAATCTAATGATGGTGAAATAATAGCATGACATGGAAAGTTGATTAATGTAATATGAATGTAAATTTCAATTCAAGAGGAAAAGACTATACATATTGTGCACAAGAATTATGTACCAACCAACACACTGTACAATTGAAAGATGGTTTTATTTTGTTGTTTTATGTTTGCATTTGTCTATGTTTGTTGTTAAAAATAAAAAACTTCTTATTTTTTAAAAAAAATAGAAAAGTTTTAAATTTTAAGAGTTAAGAATCGTAACTAAAGTTTTAAAGCTAAAGAGTGAAAGCTCCACGCTTCCACTCTGAACTTGGATGCTTTGCAGAATGAAATTGTAACAATGAGGTCTTTTCATGTCCCTGCACCTCCTTTTTTTACAGTGCACCATTTTAATCTGGGCCGAAGGATGCCCGGTTTCGATTACGGTCCAGACGGCTTTGGAACGGGGCTCACGCCACTGCACCTTTCTGACGACGGAGAAGGCGGAGCCTTTCATTTCCACGACCCGCCTCCACCTTACACAGCATACAAATACCCGGACATCCAACATCCCGATGACCCTCCGCCACCTTACGAAGCTTCCATCAACCCGGAGAACATTCTTTGTTCTCCGCCAGGTATCGTTCTTTGCTTTGAAGTCTTGCCCAACACCCTCTAAATTGACTTCTGGTTGCAGCGTTTCCCATTCAGTAAAGAAGTATGTGAAGCTTTTGATGCTCTCTGAGCTTGGTTGTTTCCTTGCTAACTCCCCTCTGTGCTAGAAGGAAGTGGGGCTTGCGGGGTGAAGGAGAAGGAAAGGGGAGGAGGAGGAGGAGGAAGGGGAAGAGAGTAGAACTGGATTCTGGGGTCCTTGGTGCTCTCTGGCTCTTAGCTATTTTCTGGCAGACATTTCATTACCCAGACATCAATGCTCGTAAGGAATGGGGTTTGGTCTCCAAATACATTCTAGTGGCTTGCCCTGTCAATGTTGATGACATATAATATAAACAGAAGCCAAACCCAACTCCCTTCCACCTCTTCTTTTTCTTTTCCTTTTCCTTTTCCTTTTTCTTCTTTTTCTTTCTTCTTCTTTCCTTCTTCTTTCCTCCTCCTCCTCCTCCTCCTCCTCCTCCTCCTCCTCCTCCTCCTCCCCCTTCTCCCATCTAGCACTGATGTTACCTACTTTGGTCATGAAACATCTGCAAGAAGTCAATCAAGCTCAGAGGGCTCCAAGAACCACCTTCCTACCCCCCCTCCACAAGCCCCCCTCCCTTCCAGCACTGATGAAGTTACCTGCTTGGGTCATGAAACACTGCAAGAAAGATGACTTCTCCAAGAAGTCAGCCAAGCTCAGAGAGCACCAAGGACCCCTCATTTCAACCCTGAGCTGCAAATATTCTCCTTTAGACCTCTCTCTCTCCTCCTGATCAACCGCCAGAATTTTAGCAGTGGGCTGGGGAGTTGAAATCCATTCATTATGGATCCCAGGATTCCAATCTGCCCAAGTAAGCAGTAACGGTCTGGAAGTAGCTCAGCACCTAACAGGAATGCATTGATTTGGGCTTGATGTTGTCCTTGTTTTCCCTTCCTAGATGGGCTCCATCCTCAGATGGGCCCTAACGCTCAGCTGTCCTTAGGAACTGCCGACACATCTCCGCCACTCCCCGACGAGTCTCTTCCTCCTTCCGGCCCGTCCCCTATGGACCTTGAAAACTCTGCTGACAGCAGCACCCTCCTTGTCCTACCAGACACTCCTTTAAGTGAAAGCACGCTCTCGGAGAGCCTGGCTGGCAACCACCACAGCCACTGCTCTCTGAATACCATTGTATAAAAAAAAATAAAAATTGAAACACAATCAGAACAAGAGACACCCCTCCCCCCATTAACTGCCAGTCAGCAATAACTGCCATGTCAGGCAGCTGCTTGCGCAGCCCGATGTACGAGGGGAATGCTGAATTCACGGACTGAAGTTCAGAAATAAAAACTCCTACGTCTGGCCTTTTTCAGATTCTCCTTTTGAGTTTAGACTTGGCCTGGGCAGTCATGTTCCATTCTTAACCTTACTCTCTTCAGAAGAAGAAGAAGAAGAAGAAGAAGAACGAAGTTTATAAAGATGGCTGTTTGCTTGTTTCCTTTTTTTTTCTACCGGCAATGGGGGAAAAAATAACAGAAGATGTCCAGTTTTTAATTTCTTTTTTCTTTTTTTAAAGTGGAGGAAAATTATGGATAGATTTTGGGGGGGGGGGGGGGGGAAAGGGAACATCCATCTCATGCCCCCCCCCCCCATAAAATCATGGAGAAGAAAGAGCAGGCGGTGTAGAAAACGCCTGGGATGCCAGGGCGTTAGGATCTTCCAGGAACAGTGCAGCTGGTCAGTGTTGATTCTCCTGCTTGACCAATCATTGGTTATAATCTTCAAATACAGAAGACTAGATGTTGGGGTTGTTGGGTATTTCTGATCAGCGCGCAGGACCATCATCCTTTGAAATATGAATCCAAGGAGAAAGAGACAGGCAATGGGTCCACAAAGTCTTCATCATCCAGTCCTGGTTTCAAAGAAGAAGTACATGAGTTGGCCAAACGCTTGTTTGTGTCCTAGAAGTAAGCATTAAGGTTCAAATCAATCTGGTTCCTTCACCGTAACGCATTGTAATATTTGACTGGGTCGTTTCAGCTCAGTGACTTGTATATGGCATTCTTCTCCTGCCTTTTTTTCTCTATTATAAATTTGGGATATTGAGTTTTTTGGGGACTGAGCTTGGTGTTGGGATAATAGAATTTCCAAGCGGGGGAAAAAAATGTGATTGGACCAATCAGTCCACCTTTAATTTTTCTCTATTGCTGTTCGTTTTGCTTTTCGTTCTCAATAGTTAAGATTTCTGAGCTTTCTTTATCCTACAGGATTCATTCGACGCCTTATAACAGGAGACAAGCAAGGAAAAGAATTTGGGGGTAGGAAAAAAAGTTGTACAGACTCTCGACCTCACAAACCTTAGCGAAAGTTGTCCCATGGATCCTCTTGACGTATATGGAGGTTGGAATTGGGACCTGTTTGGAGATGGGCGAAGGTGGATACCCTCGGTCGTAGTCCAGCTTGAATCTATGAGAAGGACATCTAGAACGTAGAAGGATCTGTCCCCTAATGCTTCCACTCACCTTTCCTGCCAAGAGATCTTGGTGAGAACTTGTAGATGTTGAGTTGATTGCAACATGTAGCCAAGCTGACCTCGATCCATCGCTGGCCTCTTACCTCCTGAGTAAACATGCCCAGGTTTAGTTAGCAGAAACTTAGCAGTCCCTCATTTGTGTGTTCCTGTTGCCTTATGAAAGGCAGGAGGCCTAGAAGGACAGGAGAAACACAACCCATGGTTCAGTACTTAAATGTATCAGGGTGCCTTCTCATTTCAACCCTTTTCTCATTCTTTTTCTGCATTTCTTATCTCCCCCAGTGTAATATTGATGGTAGGGTTAGCTTTTGGGCCAGAGTTCGAACCTGGCCAATAACACTCCAGGTTTCCTTGCAGAAGACCGCAGATTTAATCTTCCACATGTCCAGGGATCACTTGGGAAGACTCCAGCCTGAAAGGTGAGTCTCCCATGGGTGTAGACTTCAGAGACCCTGAAGTGGCTCAGTAGAAAGGAAACCCAGTTGTACTTAACATTGGTTGGCGAAAATGTGCTTGCAAACAATCACAAATCCATTAGAATCTTATTTTACGGTTACCACAATCACACTGCTAGGCCGTTGCATCCAGACAATGCTTTCCCTTGGAAGCTGTGGTAGATGACAGCTGAAGTAGAACTCCACAGTTCTGCTTTGCTGACCTCTTAGATCTTGCCCCACAAGATTGGAAGTCTGGTTTCAAAAAAAAATAAAAGATGGGGGGGGCGGGTCTCACCGATCTCAGAGGCAGTAAGCGACATCTGAGTGACAGACAACAATTTTGCCCAGAGTGAGCCAGACAGAAACTTGGATCTCTCTTTGGACGAGCGTGGAAATGGCGACAGGGTCCTGGAGGGAAACCAGTCTTGAGGATTTCCCCACTCTTCCTTTCCTGCCTCCTAAGCTGTGTCAGCCTGGTACAAAGCAGCGTTTTCTCTCTCTCTCCTTCCCAAAGCCTGAGATCAGAATTGTGAATCCAGGGCAGGTACTGAGCGTTCCTGAAGTATGGGGGTGGGGGTGGGGGGGAAAGAAAAGGAATAAAAAGCGGGTTATGTGCGTTTTTAGCACACTCAATCAGTTTTATACATTGTAGGTACTGACTTTCTTTGGTTTGATATATGTAAGTGTGAATGGTCTTGGGTGATTGAGCATTTATGACAAATGTTTTTCAACCTCGGCAGCTGGTGAGGACTTCAACTCCCAGAATTCCCCAAGCTGGAGTTGAAGTCCTCCCTTCTTAAAAGTTGCCAAGAGGGAGAAACACTGGTTTATGATTGTGAGCGAAGCACAAGAGCAACATGGGATCGGAAGCTGATCAGCCAAACTACACGTCCATGTAAAAAGAGAAGAATTTGGAGGGGAAAAATATAGGCAAATACGGAATTAGTGGTAATGTTATGTTTTGAAATGGCAAAGCTTTCCTTTTTAACATAGATATATATATAAAAAATCTTTTCCCTAAAATAAATTATGCACCAGGTTATTCTTTGGTTCATTGTCACTTCCTCACCACTTCAACATGAGTTTCAGCACTCCCTTAAAGTTCCCATGTGGAAATAAAACTTTAAAATGCTTACTGCACCCTCCCACAAGGATGGTTGGGGTATGGTTCACACCACACTTGCTCTATTGGGTGAAGCTCATTCGTGGCCATAGCTTGCCATTTCTTCAACCTAAAACAAAATTTAAAAGCTCCTTTTCCATCTCAACAAATTTGACAAAATGTCCTTTGGTATTTGATGTCAGCTTCATTAGAGAAGACAGTTCTAAGTGGGTGTAATTTTGGGTTTCTTATTTCCCCCCTGCTTTTAACTGAGAGCATATAGCAGTTTAAAGGTCAAGATTCCCCACTGTGGTTTGGCCTGAATGTGTGTGTGTGTGTGTGTGTGTTTGAAAAGCATTGCTGCATTGAATCTAAGTCTTATTTGTTTGCACCCTCAAATGGGTCAGATGTCCTAATAAACAAGAGATAAGATTACGGAAGTTGGAGACCTGTGATTAAAAGTCCACCATTCATTTTAATTAGGCTGGTACAGGGGGAGAAGAAGTAGGATGAATTGTCCAACTTCTAAGTATTATGAGAAGTGGACTAAATTTCATTTCAACCAGGCTGGTACAGGGGGAGAAAGAAGTAAGATGGATTATCCAACTTCTAAGTATCAGAAGAACTGGACTAAATTTCATTTCAACCAGGCTGGTTCTGGTGGAGAAGGAGGTGGATGGATTGTCCAACTTCCAAGCATCAAGAAAAGTGAACTAAATCGGTACTATTTGACAAGAAACCACTGTTTGCCTGTTCAATCCCTCCACCATACATTATTTTGATTCCCCCCCGCCTCAAAAAAAAAAAAAAAATCAAATAGCTTGTTGAAACCAAAAATCCCTTCTTGCTTCAAGGCTGTAACGGGAAAGGTAGACTTGGGAAAAACCTGGAGTCAACCAATGGGGGTTCAAACGATAAGGGAGCTCTACCGATTTGGACTCCAGGCCCATTTGGATGTGCCCAGTTCTTTTCTAGCTCTATCATGCAAAGGGGATGCTCGGCTTTTGTATGCTTGGGAAGGGCGATGGGTGTGTGCGCGTGAGCAAGTGTGCCAATCAGTGAATCACTGCTTTTTATTTTCTTTTTGGGAAGATTTTTTTAGGCTGAATTTGCCAGTCTTGTGCTGTCGGTTTGTGGCTGAATTGAATTGTGGCATGTGTGTAAAAAAAAAAAAAAGGAGGGGGGAGAAAAATAAATCAAGATTTTGATATTTCATGGAACGGTATGCAGAAACGAAATTTGATACTGTAAGAAGTTGGTCCCTGTGACATTTTTATGTTCTAATATTTTGATTTCCCCCCTCCCCCCCCCAGGTTTTTATTTTGGGGAAGGGATGCAGAAGGGTACGGTTTTTGGGGGGACACTAATCTTTTTTTCCTTTCCCAAGATGCTGTGAGAGACATTCCATCTAGATGCCAAATAAATTATGTTTTGTTGAGATGAATCTTACCTTCAAGTTTTCTGTGTGTGTTTATTCTTAAGGGAAGAAGGTGAACGCTCACCAATTCTCATGGCTCTCAAAAGGAGGTGCTTCGAAAGGCTTTTATGAAAAGATTATTCTGCATGTCAGAATTGCAGAGGTCTCTGCCAGCAGCCTTGATTTCTGTTCCAGAATGGGCAAGAAATCTGACCTGCAATCAAGCAATTACCTAGCTTCCTCTTAATTGGAGGTGGACACAATTTTAATTGAAGTAGAATTTTTCTACCTTGGAGAGCTCCTGCAATAACCTTGTTGTAACTGCAGACGGCAGCGGTTTCAAATATATTCCTAAGCTCCGAACTTTCTGTAAGATTTCCAAAGTGTCCCCCAGAAAAGAAACATGGAAACGGAATAAATAAAGATTGGGATTACGGAGCCGAGACTCAAAAGAGGTGGGAAGAAAATTAAAGGATGTAAAGGAATTTGGAATTCGACTTGAAGAATGAAACGGAGAAAGGCACAAACAGGAGGGGTTTGAAGGAGAAGAGATTACATGGTCTGATGATAGAAGGAAGGGTGAGAAAGACCCTCACACAACCCCTCTCTTGATTTTGTTTAGTATGAATTGGGATGGAAAGAAATTTGGGGCAGTTTCAAGATTCTTTTAATACACTGACAACAATAAATTAAGATTCCTTCCCCCACCCCATCATTAAGCTTAGCCGATGATATGGTTTGAACCAGTGCTGTTTATTAATTTGTATTCCATCTTTATTACTTTTACAAATAAGGCGGTGAATATATCCAACACCTTAATCCTACTTTCCCCATAACAACAACCTTTTGAGGTGGGATGGAATAGGGGAGTGACTGGCTTTTAAGTCATCTATCTGGCTTTCATGCCTGAGGCTGGATTAGAACTCATTGTCTCCTGGTCACTGGCCCAAAGTAACTCAGCTGGTTTACATGCCTAAGGCAGGTCTAGGAAGTCACAGTCGCCTGGTTTCTTAACTGCTAGATCAAACGGACTTGTCACTAGATGGTTTTCCCATCTAATTGAATGGAAAACATTGAGGAAAAACACAGGAGAACTAGTTAATCCAGCATAGGTTAACAATGGGGATACGTGGCCCTGCGAGTAAACTTCAGTCTTGGCCCAAAACAATGGCTTCAAACAAATTGAGCTTGGCTGATACCATCCTGCCTATTTGGAAGGATCCAAGGATGCTCTCACACCCAACTGTCACAGCCCTGCATTAATTGGATTTGAAGCAAGCAAGTTGGCTGGCTGTTTTGGGCTGACAACCAACACAGCTGGTATTTTGTCTGCCAGCTCAAAATATACATTGTAAATCAGTACAATGCAGGCCAGTGTTTTTTTCAAACTTGGCCACTTTTAAGTTGTGTGGAATTCAACTCTTGGCATTCCCCAGCCAGCGTGTTTGGAGTTTGAAGTCCATGCATTATCGGAAGCACAAGCAAACATCAAGACAACATTCTTCTGCATGACCAAAGTGATAGATTTAAGGGGTTGGGGCTGACTCTGGAATTCTGGGAATTGAAGTCCACAAATATAAAGAGGACACAGTTCCTCACCTCTGGTTAGTTATGGAATTAAAAAGTATTAAAGAAGAATTAAGATGGTCATAATAGTGGTCGATCATAGCTAAGAGAGTACACAATAGTCCTAATTTTTTGTTAGTTTTTCAGTAGCTTTTTATACTTTTATGGGATTAAAAAATAGTTCTATAAAGTCAAATATTCATATAACTGGTGTTTGTGGGTTGCCTGTAGAAAATAACGTGATCTTTAGGAGAAACACCAATGTTTTAAACCTCCATATTGAGTAATTTCTCCCCAGAATAACATTTATCATTTAATAGAGTCACTTCAACAGGGAGATGGAGAGCCTATCTATTTAATAAATAAAAAAATTAAAATTGTACCATCGAATGTAGTTTATCTGGAACCAGGAGAAATGTAAAAGATTTGCCCTTGTAAAAAAAAAACCCGCAGGGGAAATAAAATATTTTTTTTGGCCTGATGTTCAATATTACATCATTTGCAATGCCCTTTGCTTTAGAAGCATTCTTGCTGAAGGCATCATGACAAACATAAATTTAAGTATTCCCTGAAAACTCCCATTTATGTTCTAAATCAACATTTTTCCGTCTCTTGCCAATTAAAATCTGGAATTTGTGGTTCTCGGCTGCCTTGTTGAGACCCCATGTTGAAGGCAGTTGGCTGGTCCTCCACAGCTTTTGAGATGAGATAGATCCATCCTTTTTCTGGGATAAGTAAGAAAAAACATACCTCAGATCAGAAAAGTCCCTGTTAACTGGTTTAAAGAGAGTACAGAAGATGGATTTGGGTTTGTTTGTGCATAGAGTTCTTCTCTTCCTCATCTACTTGGTTCTGTTTTCTCCATTTCCTGCCTCATTAGATGTTTGGAGATGCTTTCTGGCTCTTCCTGAAGAATTTATTCACTACTACTGAATCCTAGAATAGGGAAACTTCTCTGGGGAGAGGGCAGAAGTTACTCTGTTCTTTCTTGACTCTCTATTTCACCCATGCTGTTCTGGACCTCACCTCTCTCCAAAAAAGAAGGGATGTCCCTTTTCTCCCAAGGTTTCTACCGGAACCCCCCTGAAGGTCTTCGAAAATCTGAAATACCTCCTCTCTCCCTCCTTTGCATATCAGAGTTTTACCAGTTTGGCTGCATCTCTCACCATCTGTTCCAAGTCAGTTGGCTAACGGTGCGCTCAATCCCAGCAGGGGATGGTCAGAGATATTCCCATCATGCATTGGCTTTCATCTTTCTTGCCAACATTATTTGGACCCGGTTCTGACAGTCCACTGCTTGTCTTTTTGAAAATTTTTCTTTTGAAATATGCTATTTAGCATGAGCAGGTAATTTTGTTCCAGTGTCAGGAGAATTGAAGACAGGCAGGTGTCTTTTAAAAAATTAGTGATGTTGAATCACTGTAAATAAATACTTCTCAAATATTCTCTGGTCTGTTTATGAGGTCGTCTGCCCTTTGTGGACTTCCTGTTTTAAGTTCATCCCTCTCCGTGATTTTGTTGGCACAAAACTCTGATGTTCTCATTTGAAAATAAGTTTAAGAGAATTAAGAGAATGAAGTTTTAAGAGTTTAAGCAATGGTTGAATCTTTTATCTATTGGACCCTTCATCCATTCTCTCTCTTCTCTTCTGTTGAATTTTCATCTCTAAATCCTTAAGGCACTATTCCTGGCTTTACAAATAGGCCTTGAATTATGTCCACATGGGATGCAGTGGCTCAGTGGCTAAGACACTAAGCTTGTCGATCAGAAAGGTTGGCAATTTGGCGGTTCAAATCCCTAGCACCGCATAACAGTGAGCTCATGTTACTGGTCCTAACTTCTGCCAACCTAGCAGTTCGAAAGTATGTAAAAATGCAAGTAGAAAAATAGGGTCCCCTTTGGTGGGAAGGTAACAGCGTTTTGTGCGCCTTCGGTGTTCAGTCCTGCCGGCCACAGGATCACAGAGACGTCTTCAAATAGCGCTGGCTATTCGGCTTTGTAACGGAGATGAGCACCGCCCCCTAGAGCCAGAAATGGGTAGCACATAGGTGCAAGGGGAACCTTTACCATTACCTTAACAAAAAAGTATTCTGATGATTGTTGGGTTTCAACCACAAACCCTAATCCAGATTCAAACTCTTTAGCTTCTCTGGTTTGTCCTACAGAAGAACTTGCTCACCCTCTTCTTTTGAGAAGGAGATTCTCCTCCCATCTATTCCCCCCCACCTTTTTTTTTTTTTTTTGCAGTTGTATCATTTTTGTTATCTGTGTGACAGCCACCTCCTACCATCAGGTATGCATGTTCTTGCTTCACCCAAGGAGCAATTCCCCGTCAGCAATGTTGCAGCTGACAAAGACATATTTCTTTTCCTCCTACCTTCAACGGCTTGCTTTCAACCCACATCTGTTGCGTTTGACAGCAAAATTGTGGAATCTATTGCCTGCTGTTAAGCCAACTGCTCAATTTAGCTCATTCTGAGATTCAGAAGAAGCACTTTCTGAATCGAGTTACCATTTTTAACCAAGGTCAACTGGGAGAACTGTCAAGATCCACACGAGCGAATCAGGACAACCTATCCATTTTGCCCTACAAGCAGGGATGCCTACATCAACATCCATCACATCCCCATGATGTACCTTGCAGATTTTCACACCTCCTTCTAAATGCAAGCTGCGTTTGGCTTATAATTGAGTGTTTTGTTTTTAAACAAATGAAGCTAAATTCAGTTGGTTGGTTTAGTAAAATGGAGGATTTGCACAATACAATAAAATTTTCTGACAGAACAACCAATGGAACAGAAATTGCCTTCGGACGTTGTGGGAGCTTCATCACTGGAAGCTTTCAATAAGAGACTGGATTGCCATTTGTTAGAAATGATGTAGGGTCTCCTGTTTGAGCAGGGGGTTGGACTAGATGACTTCAAGGTCCCTCCCAACTCTGTTAATCTGTTAAAATACTTCAGCAACACGGCCAACAAAGCAACTCCATTCCTACAATACATGATGCTTAAACAAACACTAGTTTTAGGTGTTTTCACCGAACCTGCAAAGATAATGGTTGGGTTCATATGATACTTCGAACTATGAATTACCCAACCCCTTTTTTGCATAGATTAATGGGTCTAGCCCACCAGTTTGTTGACAACCCCCAAATCCTGGCAATACAGCAAACCATTATTTAAACATGGGCAATGATATGGTGTCTAGCTTAATGGAAAGAAGGACTAGGGATGACACGATTGAAGCCTTCCAATATTTGAGGGGCTGCCCCAAAGAAGGGGGGGGGTGTCAACCTATTCTCCAAAGCCCCTCAAGGCAGGACAAGAAGCAATGGATGGAAACTAGTCAAGGAGAGAACCAGTCTAGATCTAAGGAGAAATTTCTTATCAATGAGAACAATCAATGGACAACTGTTTATGTGAAATGGTATAGGGTTTCCTGCCTGAGTAGGAGGTTGGACTAAAAGATCTCCAAGGTCCCTTCCGAATTGGTTATTCTGAAGCAAATCTAGCCATTGCACTTTAATAAGGCATGGCTGAAGAGTTAGCATATTGGACAAATTCAATGTTCAGTGTGCTTTATTTGGAAAACCACAGTTAAGCAGAAAGGGGCTTAATTCACATACAACCAATCACTGTTTATTTAGACCACAAGCCAGGTCTTCTGCATTCCACGGTCAAGTCTCTATAAAAAGCCAGGGATTGTTCCTGGCAAATAATACCTTGAGCTGTTTACATGGGGGTGTTTCAGCCAAGAAACTTTCTAATGATAATTGATGGTAGTCTGGATGCCAAGCCAGCAAGTGAATTTCCAAAGAACTGACTTTGCCGAGTCCTGCTAGAGCCCTCCAGAATTACACACACACACAAAAAAAAAACCTAAAACTTGCTTGGCAGGGGAATCTCTTCACATCTCTTCCTTATCCTAAAGGTAAAGGTTCCCTCGCACCTACGTGCTAGTCATTTCCGGCTCTAGGGGGTGGTGCTCATCTCCATTACAAAGCTGAAGAGCCAGCACTGTCCGAAGACGTCTCTGGTCATGTGGCCGTCATGACAAAACACCGGAGGTGCACGGAACACTGTTACCTTCCCACCAAAGTGGTCCCTATTTTTCTACTTGCATTTTTACATCCTTTCAAAATGCTAGGTTGGCAGAAGCTGGGACAAGTGACAGGAGCTCACTCCATTAGGCGCTAGGGATTCGAACCGCAGAACTATCGACCTTTCGAATTGACAAGCTTAGTGTCAGCCACTGAACCACCGCATCCCTTCTCCTTACCTTAGTGTCTCCTTTCAAAGAAAGGATAGACATATTAATCTTTGGAGCAGTCAAGGTCAAAACAAAAGGAAGGATAGCCAATTTAATCTCTTTTGGGAGGGAGCATGTTTTGTTCCTCCCTGAAAGCCTTGGGTATCACCTGCTTCCTAAATTGAATATGTCAGAAGAAGAAAATATGATGACGTACGTGAAGGAATGAATCACTAATTTGATGAATGAACCTTGGGTTGGGTTGTAACTCAGAGGATGTTGGGGTTCAATCATATTTTTTTTGTTGGCCTGGCCACATCCACTTCTTCCAATTCTATACGCTTTTTGGGCCTTCATCCCACTATGTTCCCCGAAGATCATTCAAAAACACAACACATGTATGATTTTGAGGAAAGATAAAAAGAAGCCTTGCCCTTTAAGGAATAGGCAAAGTTCTTTCCTTTCGTAGATTCAAATTTCCTGGCTGGGAGAAATGCAAAATGATTTGGTCAGCTACATTGAAAGTCAGAATCAGTTTATTAATAGGAAGGCAGGTAAAAAGAAATCTCACAGCATTCCTAGGATTAATCTAATAAGTGGGTAAGAAAACCCCTTATACTTTTCAGGTCCTTTGATTTGGTAGTGAAGTCTTTGATTTGTGTGTGTTGAATTCCTGTCTCTTTGAGATTGGGATATTTTTCTGGGATCTTGGTTTTATGGTCCTGATCCTTTGTAGTTGCTTGTTTGCTATCATGGTTCCTTCCTGCCATGCCTTTTGGTTTGCTTTTCACAAGTTTTTTATAGCTTGCCATCTATCTGATTTCTATGGGAAGGGATCTTAGCTAGTTTGTAGGGTTTTTTTCTCTGTATCTCATGCCTGTAATTTTCTCCTTCCTTTGTTCCTTTGGCTCCAGCTATTTTAACAGCCCAACTGGACAAAGGGTAGGGGCTGTTTTCCTAGAAGAGAGAGGAATTGTAACTTCCAACAGTTTCTCCCAAAGAGTGGACCTTTGCTGTGGTTAATGGCCATCTCAGTCACATCCAATGCTCCTTGGAGAATATTTGTTCTTCATGTTGAGGGCCTATGGTCCTTCAGATGTCCATGACATGAAACTCCTAGCGTTCCTTAATTCAGCCTTGGAAATTCAGCAGGGCTTTTGGTTGACCCCTATAGGAAACCAGGGGGCCAGGCAGTAGAAGACCGGTAGTCCAAGCAAGTGTACTTTGGAAGCAGAAATTTGGCAGTTATCTCTCCAACTTCAAAAGACTTAAAAAAGTGAAATTGATGAGTCTCAACAAAAGTTCTAACCAAGACTGAACCATCTGGCTTGGTGGGGTCCTGGATGCTTTCTGAGCTTGCTTGCAGATGTTGTTAGCTTGAACAGAAGATGTTGGGTAATGAAATGTCTGCAAGCAAACAACCAACTTCAGAGAGTACCAAGGATTCCACAATTCAACTGTGAGCTACCTAAAAACAGACGGAGTAGTTTTAGAGTATCCCTGTGTATATTTGTAAAGGAAGAAATTGTGGAATCCTTGGTGCTCTCTGAGCTGAGTTGTTTGTTTTCCAATGTTTTATTACCGAACTAGGTAACATCTAGCTAAGCTACATATATTCTCTATAGCCATCTGGCTTTGCTCACAGGGCACCAGAGAGATTGTGAGTGAGAAATACTCCACCCTCTAAAGAAGGCTTTGTCTGACTTTCAGGGCAGCTGTGAAAACCTCTGATTACCATGGCTGTTGAACACAAAGATCTTTTCTGGGGAAAAGCCCAGGGAGACAGAGACTAGAAGAAACTAAACTTCCTCTATTCTCCAGATCGTTGGTACGTTCCAGATGTAGTGAAATACAGTTCCCAGGACTCCTATATGCTTCCAAAAGTTAACCTCCAGGCTCCCAGAGTTAATCAGAAGTTGGAAGGGACCTTATAATCCAACCCCCTGCTCAAATAGGAGACCCTAGACCATTTCAGACAAATGGCTGTCCAGCCTCTTCTTGAAAGCCTCCAGTGATGGAGCTCCTACAACTTCTGAAGGAAACTTCTGTTCCATTGGTTGATTGTTTTCACGATGAATTTTCTCCTTCGTTTTAGGTTGCTTCTCGCCTTGATTAGTTTTCAGTCAGTGTTTCTTGCCCTGCCTTCTGGTGCTTTGGAAAAATAGGTTGACTGCCAAGGAAGGAAGCCAATGGCATGATTCATTTAACAATTACAGTGATTCACTTAACAACCACGGCAAAAAGGTCATAAGATTGGTGGTGACTCACTTAACCAATGCCTTACTTAGCAGCGGAATCTCTGGTTCCAATTGTAGCTGTACACTGAGAACAATTTGTATTGTTTTAGGAGAACTTTATGAACATAATAGTGAACATAATAGAGAAGAAAAAACAGATCTGAGAAATAGACAAACACAGAAACACCAACATATATACCCCTAAAATACATGATTTGCGGGGTGGGGGGAGAGCATGATGTATTAAGGGAAAGAAATTCAGAAATTCATTAAGGGAAAGAAATTGCAAATTTCCTTGATCCCTTTTCATGTAAGCTGATGAAGAAGAAAGGTTAGAAAAATGAAATGCTAAGCAAAATGCAGTGGCAGGCCTTTTTAACAGTTGGACATGAATGGCAGGATCTAATTCTGCTTCTTTGTTTGAATCTCCTGGGCTTTTTCTCTGGCTGATTTGATCTCACTAGATTATTCCAAATTTCACTGACTGTCCTTCAGTTGTCCTTCAGAGCATCCCAAAGGAAAACTTCTAATTCTCAAAACCTTGTGTGTCTTTCTGTGCCTGTTCTCAGTTTTGTAACATTTCATATCAGGTTGTATAGCCTGCAAGACTAGATCAACTGGTCAATCATCTCTACCTCGCCAGATAATTTTGGGATAAGTCTACCAGAAGCTCTCAAAACCAACATGGTTGACTTCCCATGCTGTAAACTAGGTTCCAATCTTATCTGTGATGTAGTCCCATTCTATGGCTTCTAGAGCTATGTGGATGAACTTGGAGGACCATGGAAATTTACAACACCACATTAATCCTTTGGAAAGATTTGCTAGAGAGGAACATAAAACATAGAATAGTAGGGCTAGAAGGTCTTCCAGTCCAACCTTCTACTCAAGCAGAAGACCCTCTGCCACTTAGGATATATTATATTCCAATCTCTTTTTGAAAACCTTGAGTTATAGAGCACCTACAACTTCTGAAGGCAAGCTATTCCATGGATTAATTCTTCTTCCTGTCAGGAAAGTTCTCCTTCATTCTACCTTGGAACTCTCTTTAATAAGCTTCCACCCATTCTTTCTTGCTCTGTCTTCTGATGCCTTGGAGAAAAGGTTGACCCCCACCCTTCTTCTCTGGGACAGCTCCACAACTGCTCAGGTTCTCAAGGAAGAACATAGACAGCCATCCAATATAGTTGTAGAATTTTGACCAAACGTTCTAGAGAAAGCAAGAAAAGAGAAATAGAAAGAAACGAGATAGATGAGAAAGAAGAAATATCTTGGAGAACATCAAAAGCCTGGACCAAAAATGGTTGACTTTTCAAGAGTAGACCACCTCTTCTCGGCCGGGGGGGTGTACTTGTATTATTCCCACCCTTCCTTCCAAGATCTTAGTCGACTGCTGTGTGAGAGAAGAGTTGGAACTAAAGGAATATTAGCACATCCAGCATGAAATGTCATGCCAGGTCCCTTCAGGATAAACGAAACAATTCCAAAATCAACTCAAGGTCAATCAGAATTTTTTTGGGAAAAACCCAGAGAGATGAAACGAGCAGGGGGAGAATCCCAGGGGATCCAAGCACTGAAGCGACTTCAAAGTATAGAACGAGACCATGCCGTTCAAAGGCAGCTCTTAAAACCCAATTCCTTTGGAATGATTCCAGCTCAAATGAATGAGAAATGAAGAAAAAGCAAAATCTATTATATTATTTATTTGTATGCTGCCTTTTCTCTTTTTATAAATAACTCAAGGTGGCAAATGTATCCAACACACTTTCCTCCTCCTGTTTTCCCCACAACAACAACTCTGTGAGGTGGGTTGGGCTGAGAGGGACTGGCCCAAAGTCACCCAGCTGGCTTTCATGTCTAAGGCAGAACTAGAACTCACCGTCTCCTGGTTTTTAGCCTGGTGCCTTCACCCCTGGACCAAACTGCCTCTTTATATAAGGCAAAAAGGCAACAATCTTTTAACTCATTCATGGCCAATCACCAGGAGACAGTGAATTCTAGTCCCATCTTAGCCATGAAAACAAGCTGAGTGCCTTTGGGCCAGTCACCAGGAGGTGGTTAGTTCTAGTTCTGTCTTCGCCATGAAAGCTAACTGGGTGTCTTTGGGCTGGTTCCCCCTCCTCTCTTTCCCTCCCCTTCCCCACTCCCACCCTTTCTCTCTTTCCAACCCCCCCCCCCCTGCCCAACCTACCTCTCAGAGTTGTCCTTATGGGGAAAAAGGAAGAGGAAGGTGTGTTGGATATGTTTTCCGCCTCGAGTTATGTATAAAAAAATAATAATAATACAGGCAGGATATAAATAAATAATGAGTAACCAATAACAGGACACTCATGCCAAACCTCCTTCCTTTTCTCACTGCATCTTCACCTCAGTGCTATCTCAGTTAGCATCCTTTTTTAGTCCGTCGACTTCCATCCACAGTCTGGGAAAGCAGGGAGCTCCTAAGGAAAGCTTCCCCCTCCCAGATGTCCACATCTTCTCTTGCATCCAAGGCAGTTCCTCTTAGAGTTCCCCTCCCCTATAAATAGACCCTGTGTCATCCCCCATCTGTCTTTTCTTTTCTTTTTAAAGCTTTGCTCTCTTCTCCCTCCATCCCATTCTCAGGAGAGAAGGAGTTAAAAAAGAGCCACAGCTCTCCCTGTGATGAATATTTAACAGCCACCAGGCTGAACCTCTGGATTTCTTCTCAGTGCGTTTTTCTTTTGACGGCGGAGGCTGAGGGAGCAACCTCCATCCTTTGCAGGGGGTGGAAACGACTCCCAAGGACAGCATCATTGCTCTGACCAGCCAGCCCTCCACGCCATTCCCTCAGGATTTGCCAAGGTGGAAACCAAGAACCAAGGACACACGCTTGTTTGCTTGCCAGAGTCTTCCTCATCTGGAATTCCCACAGAGTTTTGGGTTTGGTTTTTTTTTGAGATCTCCAAAGCTTGGGAACAAAATGCCAGACCTTTTAGGAATAACTTTCCTGGCTCTTTCTTGGATGGTTCATGCAGGGACAACAGGTGAGTTTGAAGGATGGAGTCGCTTCTACTGTCGGTGCAAACTTGGAGTTTGAGGAGAGGGGGCAATTGTGCAACAGAGATTTATGGGATCTTTCTTGGAGTCTGGACCTCAAGTTCTGTCAAAAAGAGTTCAGGGACACCCCTGATCCCCATATTTACTTGGAGTAGAATAATCTGAGTTCAGGGATCAAGTCCCTCAATAGAAAACCTTTGTTATTCTTCCAGACCAAACCCTTTTTTTTTTTTTTAATCCTTCTCTCTCTCCAGGAGTTCTTCTTAGCAAAATTTGGGGATGGGCAAATCATTTGGGTGCCCCTGAGGTTAAGCCACTGTGAGCTGGAAATCTTTGCCGAAATCTTCTTGGAAGAGATCTCAATCTATCTTTAACCTTGCCCTTTTCTCTCAGCTTGGAACCACTTGCTCTAAACACCTGTTGGTTTGTGGGAGATGTTCCTGCACAAATGTCAAACGTTCTTGGGTTTGGCTCTCCCCTGTGGAGCCTTTGTCTGTTGTTTAGCTCATTTGGTGATGGCCGTCCGCTGGAGATCCAGCACTCATGGTTGTCCTCAGCTGATGTCAGTTCTATTCCAGGGCATGTTTTGTAGTGTGGAATTGACCAGTGGTGAGATTCAACTGGTGTAACAACTGGTTTGATGAGTGTGTGCTTTGCTTGAACCTATGCGTACCAGCTGAATCCCACCCCTGGAATTGACCAAAGAGAAGATCTTTGGACCAACAGTCTCCTGAGAAGGGGGTCTCCATTCAGGGGCTGTCATAGATTTGACGGCCTGTCACAAAGAAGAGGGTGTTGATCTATTTTACAAAGCACCTAACAGCAGGACAAGAAGTAACTGGTCAAAGGCCCCAGCAGAAATTATATGACCTGAGACTGAATGAAAAACTGCTACTGCTGCACCAGAGAGAGTATCTTAACTTACTGTACCTATATAGGGTTTGCCAATTGCACAGGGGCAGATAGGACAGCACTCCAGAGGGTTAAGATCATTGCCCCTCAGAGGATCCTGGGTTGCCCTCTCCCCTCTTTGGAAGAGCTTTATAGCTCCTGCTGCCTTAAAAAAGTTCAAAACATCCTCAAAGGTCCATCTCATCCTGGGAACCCTTTTTTTTGAACTATGACCATGTACAGGATAATAAAAACAAGGACAAATAGGCTAAAAAACAGCTTCTATCCCAGGGCAATAATTCTATTGAATTCTACTGTATAGTGCAATATTAATGCAATATCAGGGGTTTTCAATTCAATTGTATGGAATGTGAAGGATGTGTGTTTTGTGTTTTATTTTTATAGTTATCATGTACACTGAAGATGTCATTTAATTTCGTTGTACGATGTGCAATGACAGTAAAGTGAAGTTAAAATAAAGTAAAGTAAAGTAAAGTAACATATGGAAGCTTATCAAAGAGAGATGCAACCTGGAATTAAGGAAACATTTCTTAAAAGTGAGAGCAATTAATCAGTGGAATGACTTGCCACCAGAAGTTGTGAATGCTCCAACACTGGAGATTTTCAAGAAGAGATTCAATATCTCTTTGTCCACAATGTCAAAGGATCTAATGCTTGAGCAGTGAGTTGAACTAGAAGACCTCCAAAGTTCCTTCGAACTCTGTTTATATTCTGTATTCTTTTCTGGAAGAATCTTCAGGAGAACTTGAGAGAGTTTTGGTAACCACTTTTCTATTGGGAGTGTTAAATGTGGAAGGGGGTATCACATGGTCATTTGTGTTGGCTTCTCCAAGGCTGCACGGAACATGGTAACTTTTCAAGACGGGTCCACATTTCTCCCCATTCCACCTCAATCTTTGGAAGTGCTAAAAGTTCATCCTGTGATACAGCAATTGGAATTCTTCCCCGCTCTGAAAGACCAAAAGTAGAGATTGTGCGACGCTTCTTGAATTCAATGAACTCTAACTCTGGCTGAACATTTTTTTAAAAAAAATATCATCTTCTGGCAATAAGGAGCTGTATCGCCAGAGCCGAACTAACTTTAACTGATTTAAAGGAAGTGGTTGATGAGAATCTATCAAAAATGGCTTCAGCTTAGAAGCCATTTCCCCAAAATTCTAACTTCTAGTGTCATACTGGTGTCATGCTGTTATCTCTACTATTAACACTTGTGATCATCATAGTAACAAAGAAATACAGGTAGTTCACTTAGTGCTAGTGCTGCTCTTCTATTTTTTTGATCCCGGTGTTACGATTTTTGAAAAAAACCTTTAGTTGATGGATCCTCCGTTCAATCAGTGAACTTCATTTCTCGGTGTTTTTGGGAAATGTTGTTAGTCCACAAATATCTGGTTAGTCCATAACGACAAGACAATGACTGAATATATTATAAGGTGACATCTTTATAACTTCCCCATAAGTAACAGGAGCAGGTGGCTTTTAAACTATAGTGGTTACTTTGTGATTTGGAGCAAGAAGGAACCTCCACATCCTGAAATGCTTCAACCAGGAGTGGGATTCTCCTGGTTTGGACTGCTTCTGGCAAACTCCTAGCTCTGACGATTAACTGGCAGTGAACCAGTTTGCTCCGACGATTATGTGAGCCCACTCACCCACCCCTCTGCTATATTTATCTATATCCTCTCAGTTGATTTTGGTAACAGAGTGGATTGCCACTCCTCAGCTGTGTTATTCCCCAGAAGTAACATAGCAGGTAAGGTTTTTTAGGAAAGCTGTTCACACATGCGCAGAGCACATTAGGTGTTTGCACAGTCACCGAACCGGTTGTTAAACCAGCAGCATCCCAATACTGCCTTCAACTATGGTTTGATCATTGGAAGGAATCACATTATCTGCTAGACCAGAGTAAGGTAAACCAAGATACAAACTACAAGGGTAGCTTGTATCAGGGAACTCACCTATAAGAATATGCAGGAATCACAGCTACTGCCTGTGAATTACAGCTAAATCACAGCTACTGCCTGCCTACAAGAATAGTAAGTTGTGTCGATCAGGTAATGGCAGTAGCTGTGATTCCTGCATTTGGCAGTGGGTTGACTAGATGATCAGCAAGATTCCTCCCTGTCTAAGATTCCATGATTCCATGATAACATTTTATTTGCTTTTTAAATCAATCCATCCCAGATCTTGGATCTAACCTGCTTTAGAATTCATTGTGTTGGGTGAAACCCAGCCACTTGACAGCTTGATCACTTCCCTGGATGTTGATCCATTGTTTCTGGAAGGAATTGATTGACCAGCTTATTGCCAAAGCCTGAAGTCATGGACTGAGAGAGAGTGACTGGCCCAAAATCACCCAGGTGGTTTTCATACCTAAGGTGGGACCATAACTCACCATCTTCTGCTGAATTCCCCAAGCCAGCTTGCATTCCTAAGATGAGACTAGAATTCAGTGTTACCTTGTGATTGGCTCAAAGTCGCCCATCTGAGTTTCATGCCTAAGGCAGGACTAGAATTCACCAACTCCCAGTGACTGGCCCAGTGTCCCCTAACCAGCTTTCATGCCTGAGGTGGGATGAGAACTCACTTTCTCTTGATTTCCTCTGTACGAGAAAGTGCAGAGAAGAGCAACAAAAATATTAGGGGACTGGAGGCTAAAACATATGAAGAACAGTTGCAGGAATGGGGTATGTCTAATTTAATGAAAAGAAGGACTAGGGGAGACATGATAGCAGTCTTCCAATATCTCAGGGGCTGCCCCAAAGAAGAAGAAGTCAAGCTATTCTCCAAAGCACCTGAAAGTAGGAGAAAAAGCAATGGAGGGAAACTAACCAAGGAGAGAAGCAACCTAAAACTAAGGAGAAATTTCCTCACAGTGAGAACAATTCACCAGTGGAACAACTTTCCTCCAGAAGTTGTGAATGCTCCAATACTGGAAGTTTTAAAGGAGAGACTGGACAATCATTTGTTTGCAATGCTATAGGGTTTCCTTCCTGAACAGGGGATTGGACTAGATGACCTCCAAGGTCCCTTCCAACTCTTCTCTTCTCTTCTCTTCTCTTCTCTTCTCTTCTCTTCTCTTCTCTTCTCTTCTCCTCTCCTCTCCTCTCCTCTCCTCTCCTCTCCTCTCCTCTCCTCTCCCCTCCCCTCCCCTTCCCTTCCCTTCCCTTCCCTTCCCTTCCCTTCCCTTCTAATATTCCAGTCTTACGCCTTTGCCTCTGGACCAATATCACTCTCTGATCACTTCACTGGACCTTTGCAAATTTTGAATTGTCCCTCGCTCATCTTCTCCATGCCATGAGGCTGAGGCATCTCACCTCTGTGTTCCTGAGTTGCCACGAAAATCTAGAGATGAATGAATGCAGTGTTCTTAGCTTCCACAGTTCAATTGGTATCTCTTGGCTTTTGACTGCAAAGCATATTTGCTTACTGCCAAGTGAAATAGGATTCTCTCTCTCTCCCTCCCTCCCTCTCCCCCACTCCCTCCCCAAGGAAACCTCCAAAACAATGCAATCCAAAGCAAGTCAATGCAAAAAATTGGCACATTGGGCTAAAATATAAGCAAAGAGTAGGTTGCATCTGGTTTCAAGGGAAGAAGAATTTGTTGACTGTGTGCAAATGCAACCTCTTTGGGAAGGTGGCAAAACGGGGAGACCTAAGCACGCTTTATTTGAGGCTGTTTTGGAAAGGAAGTGATCCCAAAATATCTTGCCAACTTCCTATGAGGATTGGGCTTGAGAGCCACTTTGGAGACATTCCCACTCTCTCTGGGAATTGGCTATGGAAAAGAAACATCTTTGAAATGAAGCATAGGTGATTGCTTTTCCTTATCTGAGTTTGCTGCAACTGGTTTCTTCAATAGGCTTTCCTGCAATAGAGTTGCTCTTTGATTATTTTCTTCTTTTTTTTAAGCCCATAAAAAATGGGTGAAGTAAGCAGGCTTTCAGGCGAGGAATTAAATTGAAATTGAAATTTTAATTTAATTAGTTCAATTGAAATTGGAAGAAGTGCAAAGAAGAGCAACGAAGATGATTAAACAAAACAATACAGGAACAAAACCATACAAAGAACGGTTGCAGGAATTGGGTAGAAAAAAAGAAGGACTAAGGGTGACATGATAGCAATATTCCAGTATTCGAGGGGCTGCTGCAAAGAGGAGAGGGTCAACTTATTTTCCAAAAAAAGCACTAGAAGGCAAGGTAAGAAACAATAGATGGAAACTACTCAAGGAGAGAAGCAACCTGGAATTAAAAAGGAGAAACTTTCTCACAGTGAGGACAATTTGGAAACAAATGCCACAGTCACTAGATGGTTCTGTTTGCCCCTTACATACTTGGCTGGTAATACTTCTTGGAGAAACTGTTCGATGGGAGACAAGGTTGTCTGCTAGGTTTGCCAGGAATATGATCAGAGGTGGTATTCAGCAGGTTCTGAGCAGTTCTGGAGAACCGGGAAAGGAAATTTTGAGAACCGGCAAATACCACCTCCACCGATACTACCAGCCCCATCTCTTCTCTGCCTCCCATTGAATCCCAGCTGATCGGGTGGATCTCCTTTGGTTGTCCTGCACAGGAGAATGTAGCTGGGAAGCAGGTTAGTGGGGTGTGGTGGGAAGGGGGATTTTGCAGTATGTCCTTCCCCTGCCACTCCCACCAAGCCACGTCCACCAAGACACAACCACAGAACACCACGCCCATCAAGCCATGTCCACAGCTTATCATCTGGGTCTTCTTTGGTTGCTCTGCACAGGAGAATGGAGCTGGGTAGCAGGTTAGTGGGGTGGGAAGGGAAGGGGAATTTTGCAGGATCCTTCCCCTTCTACACCCACCAAGCCATACCATGCCCACTAAGCCACGGCACAGAACCAATAGTTTTTTTTTTTTAATCCCACCACTGAATCTGATCTTCCACCAATTAGGTGCAACATTCGTCTCCCAGCTGAATATTAGGTAGTCAAAACCCACAGTTTCTATTGTGGTATGCTTACTACATACCTTACTAGCAAAAAGTTCATCTATTTCTTCTGTTTGGTTGCGTGGTCTGTAATATACACCTGGGGCAATGTCATTCTTTTTTCCCTCCTTTTATATTGACTGAAATGCATTTGAGACTTTTTTTCCCCAATGGTTGTTCTGCGGTATTCTCTTGCGCAGAACATAGAGTAACAGAGTTGGAAGGGCCCTTGGAGGTCTTCTAGTCCAACCCCCCTGCTCAAGCAGGAGGCCTTATACTAAAACGGGGCGAAACTCACTTCACAACTTCCTTCTTTAGCAATGAAAATTTTGGCCTCTGTTATAGTCGTAAGTCGAGGATTACCTGCATTGAGAAGAATTGCAGGATGGGTGAGAAGTCTTGCAAAGGGGAATGTTATAAAAATAAATCTGGGCAGGTTCCCAGGGATAATTAGAGGAGAAAAACTAATATTGAACGTGGAACAGTTCTGCGAGAGACCGCTGTTGATGCATGATAAAAGCCTTTCAGATCTATTATTAATAGACTGAAGATAAAAAAAGAAAAATTAAAAAAAAAGATGTTTTTTCCCTCTCTTTTTAAGAGGTCAGACAAAAGGAAAAAAAGGTAGAGGGCTTGATCAGAAATTTAAAAGGTTGGGGAAGAGATCAAAAGCATTTTTAAAGTTTTAGAAGGAGTCTGATTTTTACGAAAACAGAAGGTTGTGATCTTCAGTTCTTGAGTGATTTCTGAGTTTTAGCTCATGGCCGAGAAAATAAGGATCTTCAAATCAAAACGGCATCTATAACAGATATAACAGCGTTGGATGGGATCTTGGAGGTCTTCTAGCCCAACCCTGCTGCTGAAGAAAAAGACCCGATAATATTTCAGACAAATGGTTGTCCAATCTCTTCTTGAAAGCCTCCAGTAGTGGAACACCATGAATTTTGGAGATGGTTAATTGTTCTCACTGTCAGGAAATTTCCTCCTTAGTTCCAAGTTGCTTCTCTCCTTGATTAGTTTTCATTCGTTGCTTCTTGTCTGCCCTGTTGTGCTTTGGAGAATAGCTTGACTCCCCCTTTTTTGTGGCAGCCCCTCAAATACTGGGACGCTGCTATCATGTCACCCCCTAATCAAAGCCCTCTCCTACAGGAATCTGGCTTCCGCATTGACTTTGCTTGTCAGAAGCCGGCTGAAGATCTCAAACGGTGATTTCCCTCTTCCTCCTCTTCTTTGCAAACCCCACCCCCTTCCAGCACTGATGATATAAGCTAGTTGGGTAATAAAACATCTGCAAGAAGACCACTGAGCTCAGAGAGCACCAAGGATCCCAGAGTCTGCTTCCTCCTCCTCTCTGCAAACCCCACTCCCTTCCAGCCCTGAAGATGGAACCTAGTTGGGAAACGTCTGCAAGAAGACCACCGAGCTCAGAAAGCACCCAGCTCCCCATAGCTCAATCTTGAGCTGCAAATATTCTTTTTTCTCAAAAAGAAGAACATCCTAAATGGATGGGGGAAAAAATGAAACATAGCTTTCCAGATGCACCTTCTTGATAGCTACCTGCTGTGTTCTCCAAACCTTCTAACTCACAACTGATCAATCAAAAGAGAAAAGTCCAATTCTTTTTTTTTTTTTTTTAAATGATTTGGCTCAGTTAAAAGTTCCTGATGTCCGTTTTCCATTACACCATTGATTGCCCAGCTCTCTTCCTGAGGATCTTGGATTGCGAGCAATAAAGCTAAATTGGACATGATTGTCCGAGAAACCACTGGAGGGAAGATCTGTTCCCTAACGCGTGAGAGATGGAAGTGCCTTGTTGTTTTCTTCAGAGCTGTTTCTTTGGAGTTTTGATCTCTCTTCTTTCTTCTCTGCAACCCAATTTTAAAGTCTTCTTACCTGGGAGAGTGGAATGAAAAGCTAAGCCAGCTCTTCTTGATTTTTGCTCTGCTCAAAAAAAAAGAAATGAGATTTCTTGGCTCTCTCTCAATTTTTCTGAAGAGCTGCAAGTAATATCTGGAACTGCATTGAACTAATTGTTATAGTAGGAATTTAGAACACGGAACATGGAACAGTAAGGTTGGAGGGGACCTCAGAGATCTTTTAGTCCAACCTCCTATTCTGGTAGGAGACCTTATACCATTTTGGACAAATGGCTGCCCAGTCTCTTCTTAAAAACCTGCAATGTTGGAGCACACACAACGTCTGAAGGCAATCCATTCCATTGATTAATTGTTTTTACTATCAGGAAGTTTATCCTTATTTCTAGGTTGGATCTCTCCTTGGTAAGTTTCCACCCATTACTCTCTGGTGCTTTGGCGAATAAATTGATTCCTTTGTCTCTGTGAGAGCCCCTCAAATCTTGGAAGGCCACTATCATGTCTAGTTAGACTAGACATACCCCATTCCCACAACCGTTCATTTAGAAGTGACTCAGATAGAAAATACTGCATCCACTTTTGGTCACCACACTGTAACAAAGATGTTGAAACCCTAGAAAGAGTGCAGAGAAGAGCAATCAGGATGATTAGGGGACTGGAGGCTAAAATATACGATGAACAGTTGCAGGATCTGGACATGACTAGTCTAGGGAAGAGAAGGACCAGGGGAGACAGGAGAGCAGTCTTCCTATACATGAGGGGTTGCCATAGAGAGGAGGAGATCAAGCTATTTTCCAATGCAGCTAAAGGCCAGACAAGCAATAATGGATGGAAACTGATCAAGGAGAGATTCAACCTAGAAATAAGGAGGAATTTTCTAACAGTGAGAACAATCAACCCATGGAACAGAAGTTGCCTTCAGTGGCTGTGGGAGCTTCATCCCTGGAGGTTTTCAAGAAGAGACTGGACTGCCATCGGTCAGAAACGTTCTCCCATGTGGGCAGGGGGTTGGACTAAATTACCTACAAGGTCCCATCCAACTCTGATAATCTGTAAAGTCTGTCAAGATACATCCCTAATTAACTGGAGTATAGGGAGCAGGAAGAAGAAGAATTAGACAATGAAACTTTCAAGATTCAGGTGTTACAGACAATCTCAATCAAAATCTTTTTCTCGCTTCTGGGCTGTTTTAATTGGATTGAAATTCCGATGCTACCCACCAGAGTGAAATGTCTATGGAAATTTTCCATCATCCAGGTCATAGATTGTCCCAAAGGTGCTTTTTCAAAAGGCAACTGGACTTTGTTTTTCCTGGAAGATGTTTTGCTTCTCATCCAAGAAGCTTCTTCAGTTCTGGATGAATGGTGAAGGATGGAAGGATTTGCAAAGAATATAAATCCTTCCATTCTCCGCCATTCAATCAGAAATGAAGAAGCTTCTTGGATAAGAAGGGACTTCAAGGAAAACAACGAGCCCAGTTGCCTTTTGAAAGTATGCTTTCAAAAGTTAGTACTAACTTTCTTCATTTTTAGTACTTTCTTCATTTTTATTCTATTTTTGCTAATCCAAATTTTCTCTTCTCCACTTTCCATCTCCTGCTTTTCCAGGTCTTTGGTGTTATGATTCCCAGGATCCTAAATGCGGTGAGTACCGGAGACAGATTTCTGAAGATACTTCTTGAAAAGATTTTGGGTGAATGTACCTCTCATCAGGGACATGGTGGCTAAGATGCTGAGCTTGTCAATCAGAAAGGTTGGCAGTTTGACGGTTTGAATCCCTAGCTGTTGCTTCTCCTCCTCCTCCTCCTCCTCCTCCTCCTCCTCCTCC